>KN485807.1:0-22525 GCA_000787095.1 Periophthalmodon schlosseri
TATGTGTTTTCATATTTCCATATGTGTCCATTCAGTGTTCTGATGCTTTCAGGGAGAATCTACAATGTAAATAATCATGGAAATACAGAAGAACCATTAATGAAATGAATGAATGAAGTGTGTCCAAAACTTTTTACTGGTAGTGTAAGTGTATCAGTAAAACCAGTGACAGCCTTTAGGTTCAGTACATCTCATACCAGACTCTAGAGTGCAAATGTCAGTACGACGTGAGCTAAGTATAAAAATATAACAGCATATTGTTTATACATTGATCAAAGTGCAACATGTTTCACAAAAGTGCCTCACTGTTTCATTAAAGGGGCACTCCACTTCTAGTGGAGGGTCCACCACCTGCTTTTGTTGCTTTGCCTGAAATGTTCCGCATTAAGATAGTATGCAACACCACCTGGCCATTTCTCTTTAGCAATACACACCTCTGTATTCAAATAAATGCCATACTGTGGAACATCGCAGGCAAGACAATAGCATCCCTATTGAGAGAAGCAGGTGGTGGACCCCCCCCACCTGAAAAGTAGCATAGTGCACCTTTAAATCCTGACACATTCCCCCAGTAGTGTCATTTACAACAAATATTAAAGATCCAATATTATGCATTATGTAGGCTATTATTGTGATATTTTTACGACAGCTATAGCATTGCTATGTTGTGTTTGAGTACTTAAAATAATGTATAGTATGATCATAAAGTCAAAGAAATCCAGCTTAGTCTTCAGTGCATATAAAGGAGGTAGCCAGCTAGATATGGTTCATGGTGAAGGCCACTGGAGCTCAGAAATGATCTGAACGTGTCAGATCAATGTGCGGGCTATACAGGATAGGGTGTTCATAAAAAGGAAGGGAAACGAGGTGTTATGTAGAAAGGCAAGTTTCAGCCCTTGAGAAGGAGATGTCTGCAGAATGAATAAAAACAGCATCCACATGTGTTTCATTTGGGATTAGCAAAATATATGTAAAACAGTGCATTTGCATAATATAGGATCTTTAAACCACATGCATTTTTATAAGTGTCTTCTTTTGACACACAATAACATACTTTTTACACAGTATAAACCAGTCTAAGGTGCAGATTCTGTCAAAACACCCAACTCCATGCACTGTTGTGGTTAGAGCACTCATAATATGCCTTTACCTCAGACATTATTCAAGTAAGTTTATAGCCACCGCTGGACTGCACTGCAAAACAGAATGAGTTGTCACGACTTGAGTTGAAAATATTCATTTTGAGAGTGTGCATACCTATCTGAGTGTGTATCTATCTAAATATAAATAAATATAATAAATATAATATATGTGTGTGTGTGTGGGTGTGTGTGTGTGTGTGTGTGTGTATGTGTCACTTTATATTTTTCAAAGACCATCATGGACAGCTTACTTTGCTTACAGTTTTACAGTTTTTTTTAAATTGCTGTGATAGTAAAGGGAAAATTTTGGCACAAATTTCAAAACTTATCTCTCAGGGAGCAAATACTCATGTTGGCACAACCTTATATCCATTTCCAAGCCTTATCTCTCATATCAAAACTACAAAACCCTTTTTGCAGAACCTGATTTGACACATATTTACAGCATATGCTATGCAGAAACAGTGCAACTGTTCCTACTTCATCACACTACACATCTAAAAGTGTTGTAGCATTCTCCAGCCAGCGTCTGGATGATGGTTAGATAAGTTTATAAATCTGATGACTGTGTTTATATTTGAACCACAAAGTGTCCTTTTACGACAGTGTTATATGTTTTGTTCACAAAGTTTACTTTCTCAGATATTCTGAATTGTTTTGTGTCTTGTATGAATAGTTTTGCAAAGTGTGCTAAAGATTTGCCAGATTTATGAAAAGTGTAATGATCTGATATTTTGTGTTTATTTCAGAGTTGACACCTTTTGTCGTTCTTGTAACTGTTTATGTGTTGTTGTTAATGTAACTGCTTTTGTATGTGACATTTGGTTGCTATGTCAACAAGCCGATGTGAAGATTCGATTCATCAGTTACTGGTCTGTTTAGGAGACTGGCTCTGGTGAGTTGAGACCGCTGTTGTTTTGCTCTTGTTTTGGCGTGGGTTACAGCCTACAGTAGCCCTTGTGCTCAGAAAATAAACAGTCAGAAGAAATTTGGCGTGATTCCTTACACCAGAACGCTACAGTATTTAAACAAAGTAACATATTTGGCCAACAAACTAAATAAATCAAAACTAGTTACTACTCAAATCAACACAAATATTCTGAGTTCAAGTCATGTCACGTTTTTTGCAGCGTGTACGTTGAGATAAGGCAGTTCAGTACGTATAAGTTGACATAAGGCAGTTCAGAGCTCTTCTCTTCATGTCCCCCTTATTGCCTGGGTTGGATTATCTTTGGATGTGAGCTCGTCCACACACACTTTAACATGACGTCTGAAGCTCTGACAGTCTTTGCCTGTCGTTCATGTTACCCGCTGTGGTCAGTCTCAGCTACACACTGCAGAAGAGCTCAGTGTGACAGCGCCCTCTTTTGGTCAGCATCTGCCCTCTGCAACACACCAGCAGGTAGCACTCACTCCTCACCTGTGGCCGGCGTACCTAAAAGCACATGGTTGCGGATACTCACACAAGTAAATACTATAAAATACATGAATTAATATATACATTCACACATATTTTTGTTTAAAGGAACCTGTGTTGCCAGTGCCTTAACCTGCAGATAGAAAGCCACAAATTTGCCTAGTTTGTACTGAAATGACCAAAAGATGACTAGGGACAGTGAACAATTCTGTTCAAACACCAGATACACAGTTTAGTAGCAAAAAAGGGAGGATTTATTGTTCAATTCCACTTTCAACGTCCAATAATTAACCATATTTATCCAACTAAATACTTCACAAAAAAAAAAAAAAAATAGATATAATTCCTGGTTACTTACCCTGTGAAAGAGAAGCATGTGCCTGTGGAGAGGGATCACCAGCGGGTAGTGGCAGACAGGGGGCGATCTCTCCCTCTGAAACACATGGCAGATCAGTCAACAGGAGGCAGTTGGCCCTCTGCTGCTATACTTGCTACTTTTCTAATATAAATGATCATAATACGGAAGTAAAACATGTAAAAGTGTAAATAATACGCTTACATCTGCAGGTGTGTCCATACAATGTGCAGGCAGCTCTGTGTTTGGAAGAGAGAAAGCACTGTCAGACGCCATAGTGATAAAAGCATATGTTTGGAGTGTTAGCACGTTAGCAGTAGCATCACGAGCACATGCATAATATGGAGAAGAAAAGTGACAAAAGTTGGCAAAGAAATGTACATGCTTTTGCAACTGAAAATACAGCTGTGTATCTGTGATAATATGTGATACTACAAACTATAAATAGTGGGAGGAGTAGACTGAAATTCTACTGAAATAAGATTAGCGATTAGATTAGTCACTTCAAAACAATATTACTCAAAAAGAAGCAGAGGTGGTAGCTAAATATTGTACTCAAGTAAGAGTGACATTACTTCAAAATAATAAGAGAAGTACAAAGTAGTGGTTTATGAAGTTACTCAAGTAAGAGTAAAAAAGTACTTGGGGAAACTACTAGGTCTACTCAAGTAACTATAAGAGTAACTATCTGAACATAACATCTGATTTATAATTTAAGTTAATGTAATTTTAAGGAAAACCTTAAATAACTATCATTAGATGAGTACTTTTAAAGGTTAGACCACGCGTAGACTTACTCACAGTGTAGAAAGTAACCAAAACTTTTACTCAAGTAAGATACTGTTACTTTAAACAAAGTATTACTCAAGTAGGAGTAAAAGTATGGTGTTTGAAAACTACTCTCAAGTGCAATTTCTTTAAAAAGAAATGACTCAAGTCAGAGTAAAAACTATTTGGGGAACACTACTCAGGTAACAGCGATTTTAAGCGTCAGGACATAACATCTGATTTATCTGGAGGAGCAGTACAAGAAACTGTTCAAATCAAAAATGTTCAGATCATTTCATATTGTCAACATAAAGCTTTTGTCACTTGTAGACTTACTCACATGTGGGAAGAGTAACCAAAACTTTTACTCAAGTAAAAGTACTGTTACACTTGATATCGTTCTGTATTTTTATACAGATGGGTGTCAGTCTGGTTCCCACGGCCTCCGTCATGTCTTGAACCAGAATCAAACATGATCGTCCAATTAGATCTGTATATTTCAGTTTCCTCATAACAGCCGTATTAGTTTTGATGCGTATGGACCATGCGTTTCCCTGATTGGCTAATCCACCGGTTAATCACGCCTATCTGGACTCGGGGGGATTCACTGAAGACCAGCTCACAATTTTGTAAAGTATTGGGGAAGTGTGTATTCAAAGGAGTCCCACAATATCCCCCAGAAAAATCCCTTATTTTGCAAATATACCCAATTAGTGTTGTCACCATATTAAAATTTCAAACTTAATTTTGTTACAAGGAATAGACTTGATATTGATTCTGATATCACATCGGTCTTATGTAATGTAATGTGTAATGTGTAATCCCTCAGTCGTCCAGGTCATACTAGTCTATGTGATCTTACATTTCTTCTGATACAGCTCAAGATCATTCTAAAGCTCTTCAGGAAAGGTTCATTTCTGTCCTGTTGTCCTGGGACTTTTCAGTATCAATACTTGTTCAAATGAGTATCTAGTTTCAATACTGGTTTTACGATCGATTAGTATCTGATTTTCGATACTTTTGACAACACTGTTCCCAAATACTAACAGCTCCATGCAGCAGTTTGTCCAGCAGGAAGCGCCTTACCTCCGCGCAGATTTACAGCCCACGTCCCTCCACGCTCCATCAGATTGGGGCTATTCTGGGACTATTTACTCTGACTCGGGCTCAGTGTAAGCACACGCTGTGAGCCGGAGCACTCTGTTTACTCAGAGCGTCTCATATTGTCTGGAACCCATTCCAAACTGCTGAAGAAGGGCTGACCGTAAAGTGCCTGCTGTGCGGTGGTCTACTTCAGATATCTGCTCAACTGAAAACAGGGCCAGGTCAAAGGGACTATACTGTTCTGATAAGAGAGCATTTTCTGAGATGAAAGATAGAGGGATGTAGGGGGAGACCAGGGATGTTTTTTAATCTGGATTTTTTTTGGGACTTGTACATCATCAAAACATCCCAAAAGTCATTCACACCTTAGCTTAAAACCTTAAAAAGACATCTTACTAAAACGACCCAAACTGAATCTGTTTCTCCGTTTGGAGTCCAGACAAATGGCTGAGCTCTTTGTAAAGGTCTCTGGCGTCTGACTGACTGTAAATGCTAAACTATGCACAGAGGGAAATCAAATTTTGAATCCCGTCTAAATGTTTTGGGGTAAATATAAGAAGTACAGCTGCTGTCTGGAGGGATGGTCTGATAGACTAACCTGGCTCATGCCTGATATGTTTAGGACTCTGAATTGAGTTCTATCAATCTCGCTGAAAGCCATCGGAAAACGCGGAACGTCATGGTGATTATTTGAATCTGATTGATCAAAGCGTTACAACAGCAGAGAAATCAAATGTTTAAGTCCAGTTGAGAGAAAAGCACAAACAACGTTTCCTTCACAAATGCACAAAGTGCTTACCTCTGAATGTTTTTAAAAACAAAATAGTCTGTATTTAAAATAGGCTGAAGTACATCCATGGGCATCACTCATGTTTGTTTTGGTTTGTTTAAGTGCTTCACCTTTGGCTTCCGCCCAAACCACAACGCTGCCCTGAGCCGGACCAGATGGATCCTCGGGAATTTGTGAACCAAATTTATCACAAATATTGTGAGAGTTCATCTTGCTGCCAGGTTAATGCAAGGCAGTAGACTGAGCATTTCTTGGGTTTTGACACTTCCCTTTTCAAATCTAAAGAATCTGAATTTTCGGGCTATATTTTTTTGAATCCACAGTAACAAGTCTTGTCTTGAGGTACACTGCCTTTTCATTGCTTATTGTGATTAAATGTTATGTTAGCATTACCTTGACAATAACCATGCTGCAAATTTAGTATAGTGTTGTTTAATAGCTTGTTTGGAAAAAGCATCCATGATTTAACACATTGAAAATTATTGGAATAGTCTCTTTGCCCTCAACAATGCCTGCAACAAGGCCAAGTGAAGTCGTATCATCAAAATTAGCTGAGAATCAAATGCACAATTTTAGCTCTTGAGGAGATGGCTGTAGCATGCAGGTATGGATTTCTCAAACATGCATGAACAAATGAAGACAAAGAAAATTCCAGGTATGGTTTTGATGAGGGAAAGCTAAAAAAAACCACCCCAAAAACTACCCCACCACACGAGAAATTAAACAAAGTGATAACTAGTGCTACCTTCTTGTAGGTGTATCTGACTCTGCTCTAAGGCCTTGGTGGCTCTGCAGTCCTTCAGTTCTCCTCTGAGCTTGTCCATCTCTTGCTCCAGCTCACCACACCTCCTCTCCGCCTCCTGCAGACGTCTGGAGAGAAAATAAAAACACATTTATATGGGCAGTGCACTCGCAATTTTGCGCCATGACTTCAGAACTAACTTAGACCGGCCATGATGATGTAGTTTGTCAGCAATGGGTGTTCAGAATAGGAAGCAGACTGTGCCAATGAGCTCAGGTTTCAGTCATTAGTAGATCTGATATGAGTATAAAAACAATGTTTATATATAAATATACATTTTTTTGTCTTAAAAAACTGAACTGATTTATTTTAAATTGTTTGACGGTAAATCCTGACTTCCCTAATGCATTCCTAGCGCCCTAATAGTTCCAGCCTTTTCCACCCCAATTGTATCTCTATGGGGTTTTTTGCTTGTTTGTTTTTTTGGCTGTCTCACTAAAATCAATAAATACTCTCAGATTTGACCCCAGGAAGAGTAGCTGACTCAGTGCACTGCAGATGATGATGATGATGATGATGATTTTAGTGTCTTTCTTATTCTGTAAAGCACTTTGAATTACTTTGTGTATGAATTGCGCAAATACAAATAAACTTGCCTTGCCTTGCCAAATGCTAATGGGGATCAAAATAAACAACAAGCCACATCAAATCAATAACATCTGCAGCTTTTTACCATATCATCCAACATTGCAAAAATCAGTGGTATACTGTTAAAACCGGACTTGGAGAGACTTATCCATGCATTTGTCTCCAGTAGGTTCGACTACTGTAACAACCTGCTCACTGGCCTCTCCAAACGAGCGTTAAGACATCTGCAGTACATCCAGAACGCTGCTGCTCGGGTCCTCACTAGAACTAGGAAGTACGAGCACATAAGTCCTGTGCTCAGGTCTCTGCACTGGCTCCTGTGGCTCAGAGAATAGACTTTAAAGCAGCTCTGCTTGTTACAAGTCTCTCCATGGCCCAGCACCAAAGTACATCTCTGACATGTTAGTGTTATATAAACCATCTCACACTCTGAGGACTTCAGGGACCAGCCTCCTGCTGGTGCCCAGAGTCAGGACTAAACATGGGGAATCAGCGTTTCAGTTTTATGCAGCTAAAACCCGGAACAGTCTTCCTGAAGATGTGAGACAGGCCTCTACTTTGACAATGTCTCTACTTTGCAATGTTTAAATCCAGGCTCAAAACAGTTCTGTTTATCTGTGCGTATGACTGAAAGGTTTTTATTCTGCACTTTTCTCCTTTATTGTTAATTTTATGATGATTATTTTTATGATGATTAAATTTATTATTTTTGATTTGTTGTACTGTGACTTTAATGTCTATGTTATTCTGTAAAGCAGTTTGAATTACTTTGTGTACGAATTGTGATGTTCAAATAAACTTGCCTTGCCAAACAATCAGGCAGTGAACAGGAAGCTGCGGGTGGATGTCACTGGCTGAAGAAATTATTGGATTATTTCAGTTTGGTCAGTTTGGCATTATATTTGTGTAATATTTATTAGTCTCGAAACTAGCACTAGCCTGACCACTGACCATAATTACTGTTCTAGTGACCGGAACTAGCCAGGTGCCGCTGTGCACAGAGCTACAGTAATTATTCAGCGCAATAAGTTTATAAGCGTTTTTCACAAAACCAGAGCAAACTTTTGCCGTCACGTTAATGCTAACAACAACTAGCAGGCTAATAGCGCACCAGTATTACTTCTTAATTCACAGACGATAAAAACGCTTTATGATTAGATGCAGGCAGCACACAGCAGTCACTATAAAGTAATGTTGCCACGGTTTATTCATATATTAAGTCATTTTCAATCCTTGAGTTGGGTGCATTGGTTGAGATACCTGTGCAGGTCTTCTTGAACAGTAGATATGTGGGTATCCTCCTCGTCCTCTGTGGTTTGAGTGGACATGTTGGACACAGACGGGACAGTGGACACAGTTGTGGACACAGTTGTGGACATGGTGGAGATTGTGGACACAGTAGTGGACATAGAGGAGACAGTTGGCCCGTGTCCCAGAGATACAGGCAGCTGCAGCAGGACGTTCAGGTTATCAGGCAGAGAACCCCGGAGCTGCCAAAGCTGCCTCTGAGCACAACAGAGACTTAGTAAGTCCTTTTTCTTAACACATAACACATTTGGACTTTTGGTTTTTCATAAACAGCTGCTTTTCAAAAAGGACTTCTTTCAAATCGACCTGTTTTCTCATACCTTGACATGTTGATGCTTTCCGCAATCTTTCTCAAAAAAGTCATGTGATGTCACCATGTCACGTCAGCTAATTTGACTAGTCTGTGTAAATAAACCGCCAAGACACGTCCCTGTAATATCACATAACTTGCGAATGTATGGTTTGTTTTAAGAAAACCTTTTTTTTGATAAGTTACTTTGATAAATTTTAGAAACATGATACAGTGACTTCATATATAGCATTTCTAAATACTCCAAGCATATTATGGAGCATTATTCATTCAATCAACACTTGATATGGCAAGCTACTGCTACTGCCACAACTGCCATGGGGCAGACTAACACAGCTGTGCCTTTCTGGACCATTGCAAGTGAAGCCTCTTGCCCAAAGGCAAATGTCTGTACTAAGCTACTGCTACTCAGAGAGCAGATTGTGCACAACTAATGCCTGTCCCACTTTACAAAGGCAGTTATGATGTGAGCGAGATAAAGTAGGGCACTTCTGCTCAGTGTCTGGATCCAGACCAACAGTAAAAAGAATAGGTGCTCTGGACTGTGCAGCACAGCTAAACAGTGCTCATGAAACAGTGTGAAGACCAAAGAGACAGAGTTTTTTGTTAAAAACAAGAACTGACACCCTCTGTTACTGCTTATCAACCCTGTCAAAGGTTTGTTTCCTCACCAGTTTGTCCGGGGTATACAGCCTCTCACACTCCCTGAGCCGTGTGTGGTCAATCTGCAGCATGATGTCCTCGCTGCGGTCCAAGGCCCCCGTCTGGCTGTAAAACAAGTCTCAGTTAAACAAATATAAACACATATAAAGCAGAGCGGAGGGGCTGTGATGGGGCTGTAGTGTGGAGGTTAGGATGGGCTCAGTAAAATCACCTGGTGGCGGTGTAGGAGTATCCAACAAAAGCCAGGTGCACCCCCACAGGAGCTGGCTCCATCAAGTCTGAAAGGGTCTCCTGAAACAAACGGATGTGAAAAAGAGGAGGTCCAATGAGTTGACGTTTGTAATGTGCTCTTAGCATAGCTCTATTTTTAGTGGATAAAAGTCTGTCTCCCTCAGTCAAGGCCACTCACCTGAAATAATAACACAAATACACAGCTTATCTAATTCAGCAAATTAACTTTGGGACTGATGTGTAAACTGTCAGAGGCCAGTGTGGAGTTTTGCTCTGCTTTTGCTAACAGTAACTAGCATGCTAACAGACCCTTCCTTATTGTCGGGCAATAAAATGCTTTCTAAGACAATACACAGCTGACTTATTTTGACCTCAAGAGCTGTTTATACAATATATCTGTACTGGAGCAAGACAGATTTTGCATTTTGGGAAAAAACTGGGTAAAGGACCTTTAAAAACTATTGCAAAATATATCTGTATACATTTCAGTACCATTTCACTCAGGCAGTCGTCCACTACATCAAAGTTGGACGTATCTGTCGGGTTGGTCACTTCTGGTTCGTAGGGCGCTGGGGCTTTGTGCAGGGAGCTCCAGTCCACTCCGCTGAAAAAGGGGTGTGTCCTAAAGTCGCTCAGGCCCCTCCCACCCAGCCTGACGTCCCGTTCGCAGATTAGACCCGTGATGAACAAGTGTGCCCTGTCCGAAAGCTCCGGGCCAGATGGGGGGAACTCAAAGTACTCCTGTGAATTAAAACAACAGCACTTGTAATCTCCTCTTTAAATGTGTTTAGTGATCCCAACTTCAAGCGCGTGCCACCCACTGTTTGTTTTATAACAGAAATGCCACAAGATAAACTGTTAGTGGCATTCGGTTACCACTGGCGACAAGCAATGTTTTGTAGCTTTTGTGATGATGTATCATGTAGTGGTGTGTGTGTCCTTGGTTTAGATTTAGGATGGAAATGATAACAGTTTCAGGTCATTATAGAGGTGGGTAATGCTCAGTTACATTTATTCAGTTACATTTACTTGAGTAACTTTTTAAAGAAATTGTACTTTTCAGAGTACTTTTCTTGCAGCATACTTTTATGCAGTATTATTACTTGAGTAATGTTTTTATTGTAGCAACAGTATTATTACTTGAGTAATGTTTTTGGTTACTTTTCCCATTGCGAGTAAGTCCACAAGTGATAAAAGCTTTATGTTGACAATATAAGAAGATTTTTTTGAACATTTGTGTTGTTGCACAACTCCTTCTGACATAATGTGTTTTTTCTCATTTTTATGTCTATCCTTTGAAAATACCAGATTTTGTGTATTATTGAATGTTTTGTCCTTCAAATTACATTCGCTTCAAATTATAATTCAGATGTTACATTCCGACAGTTACTGTTAAGTATAAATTACTCTTACTTGAGTAGTAGTTTTCCTAAATACTTTTTAATGTTTACTTGAGTGATTTCTTGGACCGCTGCTTTGTACTTCTACTTGAGTAACATTTTTTGAAGTAACGTTATTCTTACTTGAGTACAGCTTTTGGCTACTCTACCAACCTCTGGTCGTAATGGACTCTTCCATATGTTTGCTGCACTGCTCCACTGGCATTAAGCTTATAAGGTAAGTTAAGATACACGAAGTGTTGTTGTTTTTGACTGTGAACTATTATGGAATCTGTATTGGTACTATCAGCTTTGTATAGAATTTGGATTGAGAATGAGAACAATGGTAAGCTATGTGTCCTATATGCAGATAGATGTTGAACTATCAAGTGTCTTACACTATAATTACTATAATTTTTGAATAAAATTAATTTTGAGAACCTTTGCATTATTTCACATACAACATGGATTAAAATAACTGTCCATGGATTACCTCTTCTTATCACTCTATTACTTTAACTCTCGCATTGCCACAATTAAATGTGTGATTAGATATGCAACATTATGCATTATGACATTTAAAAACTTAAATTTTGCCGTTTAAAGGTCCCTTTTAATGGCACTGTACCTGATTTTTATTGTCTTAAAATTTTGAAAAACAGGACTAGTTAATCTTAAACAATTTGCATCGGTCCAAAGTCATTCCTAGCATGCTAACTTCCTGATTATCGACCAATATAAATTTTGCTAACTTATTTTGACCTCAAGAGCTGTTTATACAATATACTGTTGCAACACAAACTTAGCTCAAATACATGGAAAAAATTGGGTACAAGCCCTTTATATATACACATCTGCAGTCCTGACCTGAAAGTGTATGATCTTGGCGTAGGTCTCTGTGATGGACTCGGCGTAGAACGGAGTGCACCCGAGCAGCATCTCGTAGGCGCAGATGCCCAGGGCCCACCAGTCACACTCAAAGCCGTAGCCCCCTCCTCCATCTATGGCCCTCAGGATCTCCGGAGACAGGTAGTCTGGGGTCCCCACTGCCACCGTCGAATGGATCTGAGGAAAGCAAGTATTCACCAAGCATTTTTACTGTCTTAAAAATGTGAAAAACAGAACTGGTTCTTTTTAAACGCTCTGCAGTGGTCCAAAGTTATTCCTGACTTACCTTCTGCATTATGAGCATCCTAATTATTTATCGCAATGAGTTTATGAGCACTTTTCACAAAACTTTTGCCATCACAGTAAAGCTAACGACAACTAGCATGCTAACTGCACACTTCCTGATTAGCAGACAATAAAATGCTTTACAGAGAGTACACAGCGGACTTATTTTGACATCAAGAGCTGCTTATATAATATATCTGTACAAGGGTAAGACACATTTTAAAACAAAAGATTGAATAATACAGTTCTGTTCAAAGTTCACAGCTCTGGTTAATCTGGGTTTTGTTCTGGTTTAGTCCTGGATTTATTTATTTATCATTACATTACACACAATTGGTACAATCCTGCTATGCTGAAAGAGTCAGCACTGTAATATCATTATTATGAAATTAGTAATGTAATAAAACAAAAAAACATAAGATTAGTAGAAAAATGTGTAGCGTCATACAATATTTATTTTTGCTACCTTAACCAAAATGTTTGTGTTGCTGAATTTTTGTGAGTTTGAAAACCAAAATCATGATCCAGCTTGTAATGCAAATAGTAAACATTTGTAAACTAGCTCGTATATACCATTATATTTCTGATAATGCAGTATTACAATTATAATCAAGATTGTGACATCCAAAAACACAACCAAATTCTATGACTGCATGTACTGTTTGCACTCACCAAGCCGTCCTCAGAAAGCCGCAGACATGAACCAAAGTCCCCCAGTCTGATGTGTCCGTCTGCAGTCAGGAGGATGTTGTCTGGCTTGATGTCCCTGTGGTCAAATTGAGACAGATAAGACAAGATAAAAATGTGATTCTCTTTAAAGATTGGTCTGGTCTTTTAACAGACTAGAGTTGTGTTTACATGCACAAGGCCGTAAACCGGTTTCCTGGCAAGTCCAGAAAGTTATCTCTCTGGATTTTGTAAACAGAGGGATATCGGGCCGGTCACCACACCCTCCGTTGTGTTTTGAGCTAGGCTAAAACACGGCCGTCCAATCAGTATTGTTTATTTCAGTGATGCATGTGCAAGGAGGGAGCTCATTGGTCTCACATAATTTTTACTCACCTGTGCACATATCCCAGTCTGTGAACAGAGTCAATGGCCAGTACCATCTCAGCCAGGTAAAACTGAGCCATGTCCTCAGGCAGGCGGTCTCCAAACTTACTGAGCAGCGTCAGGAGGTCCCCGCCCACATAGTAATCCATCACCAAGTACTGCAGACACACACACTCACAAATGTCATGTCAATCCAAACAATTAACCAGGATTGAAAATAATTGAGATTAAAAATGTCTTTTGCAGCATTTATGTGGATAATAAAAAGAAGCGGCCAAAGTATTGAGCTCTATGGGACTCCTGAGGATGAATTTTTAGTTCTGACCCTTTACACTAATGTTTGTATGTAAAATAATAACCTTTCAAGTAAGTAGAGAGTTTATTGCTGCGACAAAAGCAAAATCTAAAATTAGGCCTCATGTAGCCTTCATTACTTGTTTTCTTCCATAGCCATAGGTGAGATGAATCCTGTTTATCACCGATTTATTAGTGTGTAAAGCTTTTTAAAAAATAAGAAAAACTCTATGATTTATAGATTTAATGAAAATAAATTTATTACTATGTAAAGTCTATGATTTATAGATTTAATGAAAATATTTGGCTAGTGGTTGCAGAGTACCATACTAAAGGAGGTTCACAATCAAATGTTGAAGCGGTTGCAGAGTACCATACTAAAGGAGGTTTATACCAGGTAGTTGTCGTCCTGAAAGGCATAGTGCAGCTCTGTGATCCAGCGCCGGTCTCCTCTGAGCAGCACCTCCCTCTCCTCCTGGTAACATGCCGTCTGCAAATTAAAGACATTAGCAAAAGGTTTTAATGGTGGTTTGAGGGGCAAATGGTACAGATTGGCAGCCTTGCTTCCATCAGTCTATACCTTCCCGGGGCAGCTGTGGCTAAAGAAGTAGTTCACTACCAAGTATCGCGAGTAATGCACAAAATTGGAAAGCGAATTTGAGTGTTAGGGGAACGCCATATAAGACAAAGGCAATAATATTAACGGAAACTGTATGTAGTATGTCTTAACCTGCAAGTTTTTCTCATTCTCAGTATATGTGAAAGCTCAGAACCTCCAGAATACACTCACTGAGCTGCAGGTGCTGGGGTTTAGGTAGTGAGGATTCAGATCAGAGAAAGTCGTTTTAGGTTTAAACCTGGATTTCGACATTGAAACTGGCAACCTAATTGAAAGACTCATGTGAGGCTGACTCTGCTGTCTGATTGGATAATCGTCTTGAGAACCAAAATCATGACATAAACATCTTGGCCATCATGTTCAGTGTGATTTGTGATAAAAAATAAAAACGTTACAATTATTATCAGTAAAAGCTATATTTGATTTAAATATGATCAAAATCTTACATACAGTTCCTTTAATATGTTTTATTTCATCTCTATTTGTGTTTACCTCTCCCCTCTGAAGCATGTCCCACTTGTTCATGATCTTCAGAGCGTAGACCTGCTGAGTGCTGCGCATCCGGGCCACAGCGACCTAAAGGGGAAAGGAAAAGTTCATTCCTATAGTATAAGTAGCAATATCAATATGCTGTGTCTTGAATATAATTATACTGGTTAATGAGACTGATATTGTATAAAATTAGTTATATTAGTAGGTCATATTTTGGGTCATCTGAAATACACTGCAGGTAGCTTCATAAACTGTATAATTTGTTAAGAATGGTTATGTTTACGTGAACACCAAAATCTGATTATTACCTGATTTCTGGACCTGTAATGTTATGTAAATTACATACAAACTACAGTGTGAGTAATCAGAGAGTCCATGATCAGAAAGAAATCTGATGATTCTGCTGTTTATATGTCATTATAATTTTGAGTGCACGTGTAACCACAGCCAGAGGTCAGTTCTTATCTAATGGATCAAGCGCATTTGAAAGGTCTTTTTTTTTTTTCTTCTTCTTCTTCTTCTTTCTTTTTAATCTTAGTTATACTTCAGTTAAGTGGCCATTTGTGGGAAAGGGCATTCGGGTGAGTGCTCATACAGAATACCTCTTCTTATGTCATCAGTGCTGAAAAATCCATCCAAAATTCAGGGAATACACACAAGGAAGGCATTTCTCTGGCAGTTTAAACTTTTATTTAACAAAACTAGAAAAACTAGGCAAGATTTTAATTAAAATGTTACATATATATATATAATGTAATGATATTAACTGTGGTTTTGTGAAATGAATACTCATATGCACTTTAATATTAAATGCACTGTACCACATTTTTACTGTCTTTTACCATCTTGAAAACGTGAATAACAGAACTAGTTAATTTTAAATGGTTTGCAGCAGTCTGAATTTATTTCTCAACACATTCCTTGCTTCCTAATTATTCACAGCGATGAGTTTATTATAAGTGTATTTTTCACAACTTTTTGCAGCCAGAGTTTTGCTTTCACGGTAACAAATACAACAGCTAGCATGCTAACAGAAAAAATGGGTGCGGCCCTTTAAGTCTCACCTCACTGAAGGTCCCTCGTCCAATCACCTTGAGAATGTGGAAGTCCTCCCTCTTGATCCTGGTCCTCTTCACTTGTCGGACCAGGGGCTCAGCTGTGGGAGATTACAAAAACTTTAATAGTTGTATTTTACAATCCTGTTTTTAGCCTTGACATTCAGAAGAGAGACTTTCCACAAACACGACATAAACAAACTCCATATTGCAGCTGGATTCTTCACATATGCCACAGTGTTCTATTTTCGGCTATTGTTGTCAACCTATTTTTGGATGGAAAACTCTCCGTTCTGTCAACGTCGTCTTTTTTTTTTTTTGCTGAAAGCAGTCCATACAAGCACATGGCTCCATAACTCTCCAGGGGGCCCAGTGCTGATTGCACAGTCATTTTTTACGACAAGATTGTGCTCTACTTTACTAAATGTTAATGTTAAAGATTTTTTCCCCATGTATTTGAGCAAAATGTGTCTCACCTCAGTACAGATGTATTGTGTAAGCAGCTCTTGAGGTCAAATTATGTCTGATGTGTGGCCTTCTGTCAGCATGTAATTATAAAGCATTTTATTGTCATAGAATCAGGAAGTGTGCTGTTAACTTGGTAGTTAACATTACATGTAGGCAAACTCCACTCTGGCCTCTGTAGTTTGTGAAAAACGATTATAAACACATTGTGGAGAATGATTAGGATGCTTGGAATGTACAAGGTAAGTGAGGAATAACTTTGGACTACTGAACTAGTTTTGTTTTTTGATGTTTTCAAGAAGTAATAATCAGGTAAGCCTCTTAAATGCTAGAACTTTAATGTCAGTTTTTGTTGTAATTTATTCTATGGAACTTGGCACTTATCCAGACTTAATTCAGTAAGAAACAACTCTAAACGCATACTGTCGGAAAGCAGTCCCTCTATTCTCCCGTTTACACTGGTGCACCTCTGACACACTTTTGTCTCACGGAGCAGAGGCGGCGGAATGATAATAAAAATATAGGTCTGGAAAATATGCCAGGATTCGTGAATAATGGCCGCTATTTTTAGGCGCCCCCGCAGACACAGACAGCTATTGTCCAAGAGGAACTCCCTTTATGGCAAACAAGTCATCTTCACTGGAAAATACTTGAACAAGGAGTAGATTTGTGTGGGCTCTCCACATGACACCGGACAATACAGCAGCCAATGCTCTAATTAAACACTGTGAGAAAGTCATACTAATCTTTCGATAAAAGCTATTGATTAGTTAAATTAAAGGGACTATCTTACTCTGTTTTCTGATCTATGTTATACTGTTTTTCCTCATCAAAAACATACCTTGAGTTGTGTTTTGTTTTGTTTTTCATTCCATAAACTTGACCTTTCTTTGTCCCCAGATAAGAGACAAACATGTTCAGACAAATATTACTGATAACAATCGTAATGTTGATTTAGTCTTAACTACAAAAACAGTAGACGTGATGTCCACGCGTGTTGTTTTTGCTGTTACGTGTTTTGGTTTTCAAGACGACTATCCAATCAGAAAGCAGAATGAGCCTCACATGAGACTCTCGTTTGGGTCGCTACCTCTAGGCTGACGTCAACATCTGTCACGGGACTACAGACGAAAACCGGCCCTCTTGGCTAATTCTGGCACATTTACAGAAATGTGCCCCTGAAATAAATAAATAAATAAATAATTAAGCCCCTGTGCCTGCAGCCAATTATTTATCAGTGCTAGTAAAGCCTCTACTGCTGTAATATAAGCTGAGAAAAACTAGTATAGTATAGTACTAGTTTCCTATCTGCAGGTTAAGACTCTGGCAACGAGGGTCAGGTCTTTTAATGACGCTCCCTGATCATTACTCAGAGTAGTATTTTTTACGGTTTTAGCCATACTTTGTCTCCCCTACATAGACAGCGCATGTTTATTTTACACAATAAACTCCCATTATATTTCAAATGGCAATTAAACACACCAACAAAAGAACAATATGCTCGGCTACTAGAAAAAAAACAACAACAAAAAAAAAACTGTTGCATTGTTGACATTCTGATAGGGGGCAAGCTGGCATATGACTTGAATAGAGCTGTGCAAATAAACAAGCTAAGTCGTGTTAGCGCTAGCAGACAGCCTGACAATGACAAGCGCATAGGACATGTCAGGACAGGTTTAGCGTGATGCCAGTGACGATACGCACCACCGTGACGCGGTCAACAAGCACAATATGGGCCATCAAAAAATCACTGTGCGGCGAAATGCTCTCGACTGCAAAAAAAATCATACTAATAATAATAATTTATCTGTAATACAATGTAAACAAAAGACAAGCTGATATCTAGACCTTCAGCATAAATGAGATATAACCAAGAAGATGTTAAAGTTCCCATATTACGCAATTTTATGTCTCTGTTTTATGTCTGTTTCCTCATTACAAACATACCTGGAGTTGTGTTTTGTTTTATTCACACGTTTAACACACAAATCCTGCATGTTTAGGCTGAGTTCTTCTCTCAAACAGAAAACACTCTGTTCCACCGTGTGATGTCATGTGGTAATACAGGAAGTGCTCCTCTGTGTTTTTAAACTCCATACACCTTCTCTAGAATCAATTGGATCATTTCAGCCCTGGAATAGAACGAAAGGTAAAACCGAACTAAAGGTAAAAGGTAAACGTTAACTTGAAAACTACCGCTTCATGACATCACAAGGTGAAACAGAGCATTTTGAGCTTTGGAGACGTAGACAGGCTAATAATAAAGGATTACTCAAACATTTGCGAATGAAACAAAACACAACTCCGGGTATGTTTTTGAGGAGATAACAACATTATAACACAGCTTCAAGCTCACAAGAGTCAAATTTGCGTAATATAGGACCTTTAAGCTATTCAGGGTTGCCAGATTTACAGAGGGAAATAAGTGATTAAGATAGTGATGTGACATTCATGAACGAGTCGGCTCTTTTGAACGGGAATGGTTGAAACCGGATCTCATTTTTTAAAAGAACTGAATCTTTTTGTTGCCAATTTATATGCATTTTTTATGCTGATTAACGCCGAACCAACTCAAGAATCAGCACAGAAGCAGAGCAGGCTACACAAGTTAGAACTTTTTACACTTCATACTTTTTAACTTTATACTTTTTTCATTATTGTTATTGTAGTGCAACATTTTCTTTAGATAATGCATAATAGGGGTGAACACACTCCCACTCTCAGTTTGAACCAACACATCTGAGCCTTAGTCATTTCTCTTGGATTTCACATTTGCTTCTCTCATAGAAGTAAATATAAAAAAAGACATTTGAACAGCTTTTCATATGAACGGATCCAAGACATTCAGACCCTATAAAAGCCAAAAGTCCCATCACTATCCCAGACTCTTGACTGTCTGTCACAGTCCATGTTCGAGGGCAAATATTGGAGAACAATATGAGACAACTGCCTGACACTATCACACGTAGTTGTTTCTGTGTCACGGTGCAATATCACAGCAGCAGAAATGACTAAGTGGGCGGGGCTAGAGGTTCAAACTAAAACAGGCCCTTTAACCAAGATTAACAACTTTAACAAACTTTAACAGCCTGGCCCGTTTGACTGTGTTACCTGCCTAGGGACAACAGATGGAAATTTGCTTCTTTGCTATAATCTGGCATATATTAGCTACAATGGACTTGTTACAGATGTTCATTAATATGCTCTGCAAATAAATAAATAAATAAATAAATAAGTAAATACATTCGGCTACTGGTTCTACCAACGCATAACAGAACTAGACCGAATGACGCAACCCACGCTTCTAAAAATAATAATAAAAATAATAATAAATAATACAAAATTAGCCACTATAAAGAAGTCAACTTGGTAGTTACGAAGATGAAGTGTCCTCACAAGACGACTTGAAAGCTCAGTGACATACTTTACTTTCCATAGAGAATTGTACAGAACATTTATTTGGCAGACGTGGCACATATTTTGGTTAAAGTCAACATGGGATATTATTCTGCAGGAAACATATCGTTGCTGTTCTGTTTTAGGAGGCTACGTTACTGTCGTGTCCTCAAGCTAGAGCTGGACCATTTTGGCAAAATATCTAATTGGGATTTTTCTGACAAACATTGCAATTGTGATTAGGTTTGCAGTTTTTGTTTTGGTATTTGGATTCTATTCAAATTGCACATATTAAACTTGTGCAGAAGTATTATTAAAGACAAGACAAGAATATGAAATGCTAAACTAATCCAAGAATCACATGCATTTCGGAAAATAAAATAATAATAGAAACATCTAAACTACAGAATTATCTGTTTTTTTAGACAATAAACAGGATATGTTGTTGTTTGCAAAAGACTTAAAGGTCCTATATACAAAACGTGTGAATGAAACAAAACACAAGTCCAGGTAGGTTTTTGATGAGGAAATACATTATAACATGGATCAGAAAATAGCCTAATTACAGTCTTTAAAATTTCGTTTCTATTGCGATTATTGTGATTACAGCCAGCTCAGACTCTCAAAAACTTTTTATTTATTATTTATTTGTGTTTTTATTATTATTTATTTTTATACATTTTACACACAAACACACAGCCTCCTACAAAGTATTCCTGACCAAACCTAGCTCAAGATTTGAAGATGCATCCCTGAGCACTGCAATACGGTGAGGCACTGGTTTAAAAAATGGGTCAAATGCAGAGGACAATTTTCCTATTGGGAAAAAAATAAAAAATACAGAATAGAATGACAATTCACTTGTATTTATTGGGTAAATCTGTGTTGCAGGATCTATTTCATTTAGAATTATAAAGACGACAATAACTCAATATGCCTGTGTTACCATATGTTACTTAAAGAGGGAGTATTATGCAAAAATCTATTTTTTTGAGCTTTTTTCCATGTTGTAACGTTGTTCCCTCATCAAAAACATGCCTGAAGAGGTTTTAGATGTCATCCATACATGTTTGAATATTTTATTTGAATTAATTTTCAAACATTTTTTTTTTTTTCACGAAACTTGATTTTGTTGGAACGCTGCAAAATGGGATTCCAAATGAATGAACAACACTGTCTTATAATAACATGTTATGACTGTGCACGCTGCTGACTCACTGCTATTCAAGAATACATTTAAAGGCTATATACCAGATTTTTTTTCCATATATTTATTTATTTTTATTTTTATTTATTTTATTTATTTCGAGCACATGTATCAAGGACACTTCATGCACATTTCACAATTTTTTCCTTATTTAAGCTCGAAAAGGAGTGGGAAGAAGAAAACTTATTAAATCCTACCCCTATCTTCCATTAGGGCATAACTTAAATGCTTTTATTTGAGCAAAATTTGTCTTTCCCCAATACAAATATATTGTATATGCAGCTCTTGAGTTCAAAAATAATTTTGCTGTCTGCATGTAATTACAAAGCATTACATTGTCCAAGGAAGTGTGTGCTTAGCATGCCAGTTGTTGTCAGTATTACCGTGACGGCAATCTCTGAAAGTTACGAACAGCACTTAAAAACTCATTGCGGTGAATGATTAGGATCCTCGGAATGAATAAGGTAAGTGAGGAATAACTTTGGACCGCCGCAGACCGTTTAAAATGAACTAGAGTTAGACCAATATTCTATTTACATATCTTGCTGCGTATCTGAAGTGAAGCAGGAGGGACAGGCTGTGTTTGTGGCGGCCTAACGGTGCAGTGAGCCTACAGTGAAAACAGTGGGGCTGGCAGGGCTGGTTCCTCTGTGTGTTGACTCTGGCTCCCATGCCCTGCCTTGATAGGACGCCCATGTAGGGAGTCAACAGGCCATGTGGCTGTACAGAACACAAACACAGCTATATACAGACTGTGTACAAAGATAGGTACCACACACAAAACACAGGGGTACCCGAGGTAGGATATTGTTTATAAGCACTTTTCACTGTCAACTGTGCAATAAAACGCTTTATAAAGAGGCGCTTATACAATATATCTGTATTGGGGCAAGACAAATTTTGCTCAAATACATGAAAAAATCTGCTACAGTTCAGAAAAATCAACTGGATGAGATTTGGGTAGGACTTTACAATTAAACCTTGTCTGATTCCAAACAGAATATACAAGGGACGGGCTGATCAGGCAACCTACTCGCTTTAAAGAGGGGGTATTACACTTCTCTGGGATATTAATTGCTAACACATATTTAGATCACCATCTTACCTTTTGTTTTGAAATTGCTATATGCCAAAAACAATGTATTAAAATGTTTAATAAGTTTCACTTTTGTTTTTTATGCTCTGAGTCCCCCCTCCCTTTGCTCTCTGCGCTAAGTCACTCCCCCTTCAGCGCGCTATCGCAACACAATCGCCATGCATTTCGCTAATGAATAACGAAACAAATGCACATCACATCAGGTTTGTGAAGTTGTAGTGTACTGTTTTCCATCCTGCTTTTCTATATCTATGGAAAATTGTCCTGTGGGAGCACGGGTGACGTAGGCGCGTGGGCCGAGCATTGTACAGGCTCATACTGGCATATTTTGGGTCAGAATCTGCATTGTGATTTGTCATAGTGGCCCCCCAACAGTATCTTACCTAGGGCCCACTAAAGGCTGTAAACGGCCCTACATGGGAGCAATAGGACGGTACGAACTGTGATTGGACTGACTTCGGGTTTACAGAGGTTAATATGGAACACAATTCGAATCATTGCTCTCTCCGGTACAGTGTAATCCTTTTGGTACAACTCATCAATCAATGTTCGGTGAAATTACATAGAGAGATTTACCATGTCAGACTGTAATATTTGTAATGTAAAATGTGTAACTGTCGCATGTACCACATTTCATTTTCACATAAATATAAAAAGCAAATCAAATGGGTCACCAGTGGAGCTATGTTTGTGAATCAAAAAAATGCCTTAGCGCATATTATTGTTGTGTCCTTTAGCAAGACACTTCTCCCAAATTCTGTCTGGAAGGGGCTCGAATGTGAGAAAAAAAATAACCTCGCAAATCCCTATTCAGCGGT
>KN485807.1:22626-37018 GCA_000787095.1 Periophthalmodon schlosseri
AACAACTTGGTGACCGGTTTTTGAAGAGGGAATTAAAGAATTTTAAGCCACAGTATGTACTAAAAGTAATTTTGGTTGTCTTTATTGCACTGAAAAATATAGAAAAACATGTGTCCTTACTATGAGCCGGCTTGCATCTCCACAAACCTGGCTCTTATTTGAGCTGGAAGACGGCTTCTTCCTGCTTGTTTCCATGGAAATGTTCCTTAAGCTATGATCTTTTTCAGTATGGCATAAAATGTATCTATCTCCATGGAGAATGTTCCAAAGTATAGTTTTAACTTTCTATTTCCATGGAATAGTGCAGATGACATGCCACCTTCAGAAAGCTACATACTGTACCTTTAATGCAATTCAGTGATATGATTTGCCTGTTTATTTTAGGCTTTAATCCTAATCGAACTATATGAACTTCATATCTAATCACTTTATTTTAGACAATTTTGATTTCCTGTTTGCTCTTGAGGAAATATTAGAAACAAAAACAATACATCTATGATGTAACACTGATAAATTACCTGTTTTGGTTGCTGAAAGACCTGATTTTTACAGATTTTTTATGTTTCTTAAAAACGTGAAGTTAATTTTAAACGGTTTTCAGTGGTCCAAAGTTATTCCTCACTTACCTTATACATTCCGAGCATCCTAATTATCCACTGCGATGAGTTTATGATGAGTTTTGCTGTGACGGTGACAACAACTAGCATCCAAATAGCATCGTAAGCATTCACTTTGATGAGTTTATAAGCCCTTTTCACGTGAAGTTTTTCTGTGATGGTAAAGCTAACAACAACAACTAGCATGCTAATTGTCCTGATTATCAGACGAAATGCTTTACAATTAACTGCAGACTTATTTTGACCTTAAGTCTGCAGTTAATTTTGACGTTATACAATATATCTGTACTGGGGTAAGATTTTGCTAAAAATAAGGGTTAAATAAAACACATACAGGTCCTTTAAACATTATATTTACAATTTTATCGTTTATTTAACAGCATACGCATTACCAAAAATGCTCTTGAACTTTTTGATTGTTCCCAAAAGTGCACTACAGTGGATCATCTTTCTCTTAAAATAGCGTTCTTGCAAGTCAAAGTCAGCATGAATAAATAGAGTGCATTGGACTAATTGTTACAAGTCATATCTCATCCCAGTGCGATGCAACAGCAGGGGCAGGTGTCATGGAGAAGAGCCAGAATCTGTACACACCAGAACAAATGCAGACGGTATATTTAGGCCACATGGAGACAGCAGGCGAGCTAAAACTAGATACTTGGTGATGTTTAGGATTAGTCAATTTGACGGGTTCGACTACTCATTTCACAGCACAGGTAATATAAATAAGCCCGAGCCCAGGGTTGAGAATTGTACTGGTAAAGGACTAAGTAAAACTGCATCCAGACCCCAAAAATCTCAAAAATCAAGTTGTAAACAAGAATGGATATGCCAGAGACCAGTAGCGAAAATTAGAACTCGATGAGCTCTAATTTTGAGTGAAGACCAAGGAAAAAAATTGAAATATGGCTCAGTAGTGCCTCAAACCTCACCTCAAAAAAAAAAAAAAAAAAAAAAAAAAAACAACGAGGGCCCCAACCCCACCCCAAAAAAAAAAAAAAAAAAAAAAAAAGAAATCAACATTGAAAGATGAAACCCTATAGGAAGTCGGCCATATTGGATCAAACCCGAGGCTGCCAAAAGCACATACCATCGTACCTTTGACATCTCCTCCAACAATTTTCATCGAAAACACTTGAAATTTGGCCAAAAGACACTAAACCCATGTGCGATTAAGTGTTATCAACAAAACGGGACCCAAATGAATAAACGAATGACATGCAAATCAAATTGCTATCTAAAAAACTGCTCTCTAGCGCCCTCTTAAAGTTTTTTTTTGTTTATTATTTCTGATGCGTCACAATCAATGTCAGTCTAGCTTCAGTTGTTGTATGAGAAAAATAATGGTCAAAAAATGGTCTTATTAAGCCTGACAAATATAGTATATACTGCAACAATGGGGGGGAGGGGTGATTTAGGCGGGGATGAGAGGCGGGCTCTTCACGGTAGCATTTTTTTAGTTTATAATTTTACTTCCTGGTTGGACACGGGCAGCAGATATGACATTCGTAGAGGTAATTCCCCTTACTAGAATTACACTGAGGTTGTTTAAAACCAAACTTATAGTGAATAAGTGCTGACAATGCACAACGTAGAGTGTAAACACTGCACAGTCACGGTGGTGGCTCGCCCCGTGCGGTCAGCAGTACAGTGTTAGCTTACGTGACCTTCCTGCTGTTGAGAGTCGCTTGGGTCACAGAACACAGGGACACTGCTGGTGATCAGTCTGAATGCTATTTCACACTGACAGCACAGAACTCCATTTAAAGCCGCGTTAAAGGCCCGGTAATCCCACCACTGTCACCTGTCCTCTGACTGTAAATGTTCCCCTACTGCATCTTACTGCTAAGACCAATCGCCCGTATCTATAAAGCTTACAGTCAACAGTGAGCGAGATATATGACCATAAAAAAACATTTGCGGTTACTCGTTTTGTCATGTTTATAATGCAACTTGAAGTATTCTAAATTAGCCATTTTTTTATTTAAAGAAGACATATTATGCTTTTGTCTGCTATATAGTTACAATCCATGACAATCGTGGGTCACTATGTTGTATTTTGGACATTTTAAATCGCAAACGACTTAATAATAGAAACAAGTCAGCTGATTTCCGAATTGATTTCCAGTGAGGTACTAGGAGCCGATCGCCGCCTGCCCTTTTACAATACGTCGTCGTAAAAGTCATCCCAACAAAGCACTGCATGGCTAGCTGCACATCACACTAACGAGCAGCGGACTTCTAAAATTTGTCGCAGAATGGTTATGGTGGTGGTGGCTGGTGAATCCTACGTGTACCACCGATTAAGAAAATAAAATGCAAAGTAAGTACAGAGTAGTGGGCGTGTACTGGTGGCGGTGAAAAGGGGGGTAGATCGGGGCAATAATGTCTTGAGTACAGGAGAATTGAAGAATTGAGAATGACTCTAAATATGTCTTCTTTAAAGGTGCACTGGGTAACTTTTATGACTGAGCGTTCCACAGCATAGCGTTAAACTTGTCAATCTACATTCAGGTGTTTTTCTTGTTAAGGTTAAGGTGCACTTTATTGTCTAGGGACCCATCTCCAGATCTTGATCTAGTTTTGGTCAGGACTAACTTAGCTGGAGGACTGTACCTATTGTGCGTATTTTGGGTTGATGGGTTATACAGGAGAGCGAAGAGGAACCCCCCCAACTCCCACCCTCCCAGACACACGCGGAACATGCAAACTCCACACAGAAATGCCCGGGCAACTGGGGGATCAAACCCGGAACCTTCTTCCACTCAGCCACTGTGCCGCCGTTGTTAGCAAAATGCCCCGGAAAACGTGCGTTCTGTCACAATGGAGATGTTATTGCTTTGGCTGAAATGTTCCACAGTGTGTTTTTATCCAAGGATAGGTGCTTTTATAGCTCAAAAACAACATGAAAAACATCCCCCTGGCAAGCGCTCGCACACTCCCAGGGGTCCCCGTACTCCTGGTTGGGAAACACTGCTCTAATGTAAGACACTCAAATGGACATGTTTGGTCTATGACACATTGTTTTAACCTCACCGTGCTCCGTTAATACCTCCAGCCTCATCTTTAATAGAAACACAGCCCGCGTCAGAGCTCATTTAAACATGCATATGCAGTAAGGAATGGAACGCTTCACTGGCCCAAAATAGAAGCATTCCAAAAGTGCACTGCGAATATTTATAACTACGCTGATTCAAAATAAAGATATGCACTTGCTCCGCTCAGTTCACGCGCAATGCCAAAATATTTTCAGTTAGTTAATAGATGTGATTAGTGCTTACTTAAAGATGCATTATGTAACTTTTCGTATGGCTGCTTGTCTCCATAGAGAAGTTATGTTGCTTTGCCTGGAGGTTCCGCCATTTGTCTTCAGAGAGGCAGATATGTTTAATGCCAAATGGCTGATGAGACTAGGCTATGTTACAAGTCAGATCTGTGGAGAGGGGCTTGTCTTGAATGCACGTTTTTCAATGGGACTTTTTTGCAATGAAAAGTGCAAGATACATAGGGTACTTTTAATGCCATACGGTGGAGCATCCAGACAAAGTGAAAACATCTCCATGGAGACAAGCAGATTGCAGACCTCACCAGTTACATAATGCACCTTTAACTTTATGTGGTATTTAGAATATAAAGGTAATACATTATATGAAGTTTTCCGATGTTATTCTAAATTTCGAGAGTCTGTGATTTACCGCAGTGAAAATGTAGGCCAGACGCCCTCCCTACTGCAAACTGTGGTAAGCCATATTGTTGAAATGTTACACAACAGCAATATGTCGTGTCGTGATCAAACCACCAACCCATACTGAGCCACGCACTCAACTTAATGTCCACCACTGTTGTCCTTTATCATAACTTTGCTGAAAATTGTTGCTATTTCAAATTATGTTGACATGATTTCTGTTGAAAATTACAGTCTGGGAGTTTGAAACTGCGACTGTGAGGTGATGGGGCTAACCACTCTGCAACTGTATGTGGGTTGATGCTGTTTCTCATTGCAGCTGTTGTACACCACCCACAATGGCGTTAAACACTTCCACAGCACACATTAGCATAAACAGGACATTTTAGCTCGAAGGTCATAGGTCAAAAATGGCTCATGTGGTTGACCTGAATGGTGAATGTCACATGAGAGATGGTTTGAACACATTTTTTAATGCATTTAAAAGTGCACTATGTAACTTATGTACTTGCTAGGCTGTATGCTATGAACTTAAAGGTCCTATGTTACACAAAATTGACTCTTGTGAGCTTTTAGCCGTGTTAGAATGTTGTTACCTCATCAAAAACATACCTGGGCTAAGCACAGTATCGAAAGTTAACGTTCCACTTTATATGTTCATCTTTAACTGGATTAATGAATATCAAATCAAGTAAAGTGTCAGGTCCAAAAGGCAAAACACCCAGGTTGCTTAGTAACCTGTGTTATCAGAAGCTCTGCTACATATCAGGAACATTGAGTTGACAGAATGATTAGAAGGAGAACCGAGTAACACTTTATAACAGCCTTAATACAAAATCACATTGAACAAATTGTTTATTATGAATGATTCAAGCTTAGTAACTACTTAACTAATACTGTAATTAGCACGTAACTTGCAATGAATTGGCCTGAGCTGAATAAAGTTATTCATAATTATTTCATACTTAGTTACTCATTACCTAACCTTTTGTTTGAGTATTTGGATGTGCTCATTTAAGTATAAGTAATTTGTTATTTTAAAGCACTATTCAAACATTAAGTGTTCAACCGCGATAGGTCTGAAGAAGGGCAAAAAATGTACAGAGAGAGGTGGGAGAACATGTTTGAAATAAATAAATCCACTAAAATTCACAAGTGTATATCTTTTGTTTATTTATACTGACAGAGAAGATATTAAACTTTGTGCCAGGTTTCGTTTCACGTGTACAGGCCCAGTAATTACAGAGATATGAAGAATAAAACAGGTCAAAACACCTCCAAAATGACAGTTAAAAGGTAAATTCTACTATAGAATTCTGACCTGTAGTTTAAACTAAGCAGGAGGACAGTTCAGAATTCTATGGTAGAATTTGCTCTTGGTCAGATTGGAGACTTGTTGACCTGGTTTATGTTTAATATCTTTGTAATTACTGAGCCTATCCACATGAAGCAAAAACTGGCTCAAAGTTCAACATGTTCTCTGTCAGCCCAAATGAACAAAAGTGAAATTATTTCTAGAAAGTGGTCCCATTATTCAACCACAAAAGATGTGCTTGTTGTCAACTGAAAGGCCTTCAAGCCATAGGATTAATATGGCAAATCTCTAACAAATAATGATAAGACATTTGTGGATCATAAGTTTGGATATTTCTTTCAAAAACAGTGAATCTCCCATAGAGTTAGACCCTCGCCCTCCATTTTAAATTATGACATCATCAATTCCTAGAACGTGAATGCAACTTATATAACACAATTATTTTACAGTTGTGAATGTTTATCCAATGACACTCACCCCATTGCAGAAACCCGCACACGTACTTCTCCCTGGCGAACGGCGACGTGCAGAACTCCTGGTAGACCCCCACGAGCAGATCCAGCAGCGTCTGCAGTCCCACCGGCCCCGTGTTCTGGGGCCCCTCCGCCGACTCCAGCTGTCCTTGGCCCTTAGACATCCTTCAGTGCCTTCACAGCGTCCACCTTCTCGGTCAGCACCATCCCAGCTCTCTCTCTCTCTGCCTGTTTTCGGACCCCACCCCTGGCAAGCCGCACGTCCCGACTTCCCTCACTCCTTCAACAGACACATCCTCTTTTACTCTTCCTATGTGATCACTTTCTTCCTCTTGCTAATTCCGCCAAAACGTTTACGCTAGCTGGTCTTCTGTCAAGTCTTCTGTAAGAGCATACGGCAAGGGTGTCCATTGTCTCCACTACTGTTTATCTCGCCGGCTTTTCGCGTCTTCGGAACTACACAAAAAATGTAAAAAAAATACGATTCAAAACATCAAAAATAGATTACACTATCCACCTTCCTGGTCAGCACCATCCCAGCTCTCTCTCTGACTCTTTTCGGACCCCACCCCTGGCAAGCTGTACATCCCGACTTCCCTTACTCCTTCAACAGACACATCCTCTTTTACAGTTCCTATGTGTGCACTTTCTTCCTCCTTCTAATTCCGCCAAAATGTTTTTGCTAGCTAGTCTTCTATCAAGTCTTCTGTATTAGCGCCATGCCAGGTTTGCCTGTTTTGGACCCCACCCCTGGCAAGCCATACGTCTCGACCTCACTCACCCCTTCAGCGGACACATCCTCTTTCGCTCTTTTTATGTGTTTACTTTCTCCCTCTTGCTAATTCCACCAAAACAAGCCCTTCTGTCTTCAGTTTTAGGACACGGCAGGCATGTCCATTGTCTCCATCTTTATTTGTCTCCTTGGCCTCTCTCAACTCTTCTCCAAACTTTTAATTCCTAGACCTGTCACGATAACAAATTTTGAAGGGTGATATTTCGCTAAAGGAAATATCGACAATAAAATATAATATTGAAACTAATTCAAGCCGCTGACTCAATAACTCCCTGTCAAATAAATCAACTCTAAAGCAGGATTATCCCCCGAAAATATGCTAAATGTACAAAATAGTTTAAGAAAAAATTAACTGCAATAAATACATCGCAGAATGTAATTATGTATTTAATGTGTATCTATAGTGAGTCAGTTATTCAAAGTCAATATAGTAATTATCGTGACGGGCCAGTTAATTCAACAATTAACAAACACTCAAAATAATTCTGTTTTACAAATGCCCCAAAGTCTCTGTACCTGTTGCTAACTGTTTAAATAACTTCTCTTCCTCTTCAGAACAGGAACCAATGACCTGTACAGCTGAAAGTACTTCCAAGGGGACCAAATCTCTTGTTTTGTCAACCTGCTCTTCCCCGTGTCATGTTTTCCGCCCGTGGTGTCTCCTCTCCGCTAGTCCATTCGTGTGTTCGGTTCAGTTGGCTGGTTCCTCTGTCTGTGCGCCTGCAGGGTCAGCTGGTGTGTGTCTACTGCTGTTTCTGCCTCTTCTCTTTCACTCCTCCCCAAAGTTTTTTTTTTTTTTTTTTTTTTTTCATGTGAACTGGTGTTGTTATAAATAAAGCAGAGTTGATACACCACTGCCCTGTAACTGTTTGCACTCCCTTTCTAACTTTTGGGTTTATTATTTAAAGCCACAGCGTGTAACTTTTTAGACAAAAATAAATGTTTTTCGTTTTGGTTGGGTTTATTGCGCTGGACGAATATTGAAAAACATGCGTAGTGTGAGTGGACTTGCGTCTCCACAAACCTGACTTTTTCCTGACGTTTCATGCCGCAAAATCTCATGCATAAATAGTTGATAAGTTGTAAGTTAACAATAGCGTACTGCTAAATCAATTACCTCAAGATAACAGAGCTTAGGAATAGTCTTGTTATGACAACGACTGTAAGTTAATTCTATTTCTACTTAGGGGTGTATGGTACATCAGACACTAATCAATACTAAAATTAGTATTGAAGCTAGATACTCATTTAAGCAAGTATCAGAACTAAAATGTCACAGGACAGAAATGAACTTTTCCTGAACAGCTTTAGAATGATCTTGAGCTGTATCAGAACAAGTATAAAACCACATAGACTAGTACACGCCCATGGACCACTATGGAACCTACCTGGACGACTGAGGGATTACACAGATATAAGGCCACATGGTCATATAAAAGAAAGTACTACGATTTAATGTTGAAAATGACATTCTATTGTCTAAATATCATCGTGGCATTGGAATCAGTATTGAGTATCGAGTCTATTCCTTAGTACTGAAACTGAATTTTAATATCATGACTGTCAACACTGCTTCTACTATAGCGCCACTCTTACAGATACACATTTGCCTAGTGTCAATATTATTCAATTTTACAATTTCTCAGTTATTAGTGAAATAGAAACCCAAAATTACAACTGATTTGAATTATTTACTAATAATCTCTTAACCCATAAAAATGAAGTTATCAGAAGCCATTGAGTGTCAAACTGTATAAACGTAGTGACCTTGAGTTACAAATGTTACAAAAACATTGTTTCATTTACATATTATCAAGAATAATAATACATATTATTCACTCCTATAACTTTTTGTCCAGTTGACAGATTTTACTTTTGGCTTTTACTATATTATCAAGAAAAAACTTCATGTATTTTTTGTCAACTTGCTGTTCGTCCCATAATACTGCAGCTTAACATAACATAATATGGTACAAGCTGTTACACTGGATATGTGCATTTTGTGTGGTCCACTGGGCTCAGGGCGGGAGGAAAATGCAGGAAATGCAGGTTGCCAAAATAAAGCCTGTCCATGAAGGCTGCCTCAGAGAACACGGCTCATGTGTGGTAAATAGGCGCTGGGCAAATACACGGAAAGGTTCATTTCACAAGTTTAAAAAGTTCTGTCAACACCGTGGTTTATCTGGCAGGACAAACCTGGTTAACCACGCGAGAACTCTCCCCAGCTAGCATTTTTGGCACTCACAGCAAGAAGGTTCCGGGTTCGATTCCTGGGTCAAACGGGCCATCCTGTGCGGAATTTACATGTTTCTCTCCGTGTCTGGGCGGGTTTTCTCCAGGCACTCGGGTTTGCCCCATCAACCCAAAACATGCACAACAGGTAAAAATCAGGAGCAGTAGTACCACACTGCTCCTGACGAGTTGCCCCGGTGGCGTTTCTGTGCCGTACCGGGGGCCCTCTCTGCCAGTTCAGTCCTTGTTATGTTGGCTTACGTCATCAGAGGTATAATACTCCCTACGACAAAAGCATAGCCACACTGGACTGCACTAGACTGGAATGGACAACACTATCACAATGTCTTGAGAGTTTATGTCTCCAGGTCCTGGGTCCTGTATTGATGGTAAATAAACTTCTCTAGCCTCTTGTCTCTTAAAACTTTCAGGCTACTTCAATTTATTCTACAACAGGCACTGGTTGAAGGATGGGTCAAATGCGGAGAACTAATTTCCATCACGAGGGATCAATAAACCTTACCTTAACTATAAAGCATTTTCATGTCCGATAGTCAGGAAATGCGCAGTTAACATGCTAGTTGTTGCTATCTTTACCGTTCTGGCCTGAAAATTGTGAAAATCGCTTACAAACCCTTCACGGTGAAAAATTAGGATGCTCAGAATACATAAGGTAAGCGAGGAATAGCTGGACCACTGCAATCCATTTAAAATGAAATGAAGGCAGTAAAAATCAGCTGTAGTACTTTTAATGTTACTCTCTTCTTTCTATTACTACTCTTGTTTTACGATCACATGGCGTCCGCACCACCTAGAACATGTGATATCATTTGACTCCGCGGGCCGTCGCTTCCTAAACCGTTTTTCCTGCTAGCCGAAAAGTGCCAAATGTGGTATGACCTAATTATCCATCAGACTTTGTATAGAGCACATCTGTTCCACACTTCACTGCCCCTGACCACTTATGCAAGGTCCACGTCACTCTACGCACACTGCACATCAAACGTACACACTTTTCGGGCCGAAATCCAGCCGCATAGTATTCCACAATGACTTGACCTCCATCTTTTGTTCACAGCGTTCGTAACATCAGAAAGGGTATTTGCGACAAAAATTTGGCAAGGCAAGGCAAGTTTATCTTTTATTTGTACGGCACAGTTCGTACACAAAGTAATTCAAAGCGCTTTATAGAATAAGAAAGACATTAAAATCACAATACAAACAAATCAAAGCATAAATAATCATCATAAAATTAAAAGAGAAGAGTGCGGAATAAAAACCTTTCAGTCATATGCACAGATAAACAGAACGTTTTGAGCCTGGATTTAAACATTGTCAGAATTAAAGGTGCACTATGTCCTTTCTTGTCCTCCATCTGCTTTTCCATGGTATTGAAGACATCTTATGCTTTTGTCTGCTGTAATCTGTGACACCGCATTACTATTACGTATATATATTGACATTGTAAAATATAAAAATACAATATTAACCAAAACTGATTAGTTGTGGGTAGGGTGGGGTTACTTGTACTTAATTGATTTTAAAGAAATTGTGGTTTTCAAGAGTACTTTTCTAGCAGCATACTTTTTACTCCCACTTGAGTAATAATTTTATTGATTTAACAGTACTCTTACTTGAGTAAAGGTTTTGGTGACTCTTCCAACTGTGAGTAAGTCTACAAGTGACAAAAGCTTTATGTTGACAATAAACGCTTTGAACATTTATGTTTCGTGCAAATTTTTGTGACAATCGTTTAAAAAAAAAAAAAGTTTTATTTAATGTTTTGTTCTTCCAATTACATTAACTTCAAATTTTAAATCAGATGTTAACGCCCTGACAGTTACTCTTACTTGAGCAATAGTTTTCGCAAATTCCTTTTTACTCTCACTTGAGTAATTCCTCAGATCACTACTTTGCGCTTCTACTTGAGTAATTTTATTTTGAAGTAATAGTACTTTTACTTGAGTACAATTTCTGGATACTCTACCCACTTCTGACAACGACCTAATGAAAGAAACAAGTCCGCTGATTTAACGACTGAAAAATACAACACACTGATTTCCAACTTTACAGTACGTCACCATAAACGTCGTCACAACAAAGTGCCGTTCTGCTGGAGCGCCACCTATGGATACAGATCATGTAAAAGAGCACGAATTGGAGCTTGTCTATGGGGGGTTAGTGAAAATGGGAATTTTCTGAGAAATGGCGTCTTGCTTGCAGGAGAATGAAGATTAGACAGACATGCATGAATGAGTAACTTTGAGCGGGTAAAACATTTACAACAATGGTAAAAAGCGAATGGATTTTGCATAACATGTCACCTTTAAACTGATCTATCTTTTTTTTTTTTTTTTTCAATTATTGGATTTTATTCATTTATTTTGAAAAACATGTCATTTGAGTCACCTCTCCAGCAGATGACCCGGTAGCATCACCTGCTTATAGATAGATAGATAGGTGTAATGCCATACTGTGGAACATTCTAGATAAGTGAAACATCTTAATACAGACATACTCTCCACCAGAAAATGACATAGTGCACCTTTAAAGGACTTATAACTGATTAACAGATTAGTCTGGTTATGTAATTTGAGTTGAGTTTTGTGTCAGTCGGCATGTTTGAGTAATTCTGCAAGTTTACTCCAGCTCCCTCTCAACAACGGAAATATGCTCAGGTCCACCTTGTGATCTCATCAGGTGCCCTTCAAGTTATTCCTTGTTTTTTAAAGGTGCGTGTAACTTTTCAAGGGTCCGCCACCTTATTGCTTTGTCTGGGATGTTTCAGCGTATACCATTAAATTGTCTATCTTGTTTGTGTTTTTTTAATTCCTTTTTTTAATACCTTGAAAAACATTCATACTTACTGTGAGCGGGCTTGCCTCTCCACAGATCTGACCTGTAACTTGTGCTGGTGATTTCACCTGCTTGTCTCATGTTTAATACCATAACATACCAGGCAAAACAATAACATCTAAACATCTCCATGGAGACCCTCCACCAGACAAGTTACATAGTACATGTTTAAAGTGGAACTAAACACTAAACCAGCTACTAAACTGTGTATATGGAGTTTTAATAGCATTGTCTGCTGTTCCGAGTCCTTTTTTGGCCATTTTTGTGCAAAGTAGGTACATTTGCAGCTTCCTGGTCAAAAACATCTAAAACTGAGATTGTGCTGCCTCCAGTGGCCACTGCACTTCCAAGTACTATGGGACATCACACATGACTGCCCTGATTACAGCCAGGTGTGTCTGATTATAAACATCTGAAGTGTGGATACCTGTTAGACCAGCGCAGTGTTCCTCATATGTCCGGACCCCACCCCTCCTCTCCCCTCTCTCTCTGCTTTAGTCCTCCACGTACTGTCCAGTTTAACAGCTCTATTTGAAATTTGGTTATGGGCAGTTTATGTGTTTAGTCCCACTTTACCAGACTAGTACCTCATTAGAAAAAAGTTTATTTTATTCCAATGTCCTACAATGCCACATGTTGACAACAGTAGGATCAGGGCAGGGTTTAGGATTAGACCGCCTCCTCTTGATCACACTAAGACCACCCGCATAAGTATTAATGTAGCTGTGTTTATTTTAAAGTGGGACTCAACACTTAAACTCCGCCCACAACCACATTTCAAATACAGCTGCTAAACTGGGCAGTATCTGGAGGACTAAAGAAAAGAGTGAGGGGGGAGGAGGGGCGGGGTCTGGAGGTAAAAGGGCCGACGTGACTGGCCTGACAGGTATCCACACTTCAAACTCCGCCCCTTCAGCCAGGTTTTTGTAATTAGAAACACCTGGTTGTAATTAGGGCAGTCTTTCGTGATGTCACCAACTACTTGAAATTGCAGAGGCCACTGAAGGCAGCACAAACAGGAACAAGAGAATATGCCATTAAAACACCATATTATTATTAGTATGGACCTTTATTTAACCAGGATAGTCCCGCTGAGATTTGGAATATCCACAGTTTAGTAGAAAAGTGGATTTAGTGTTTAGTTCCACAAAAAAAAAAACAGTTGTATTGCAGCTATAACCCAGCCAAACACAAAATAATCTGGTTCAGATTATTACTGTCAAATCTTGTTGATTAGAGTCCCTCAGCCGTCCAATCGGCTTTGGAGCTGCGGCTGCTGTTTCGTAATCTACCCTGGCATGGGCAAATCCAATGTCCAATAGCAAACAGTGCAGCACTATTTAAAGGGGAAACCTGTACATGCTGAAGTAATCTGCCCAAATGTGATGAAAATATGCAATTGGCAAGGTGTGAAGAAACCTCACCTTTTAATCTCAGCTACACTGCAAAAAAAAAAAAAAGAAAAAAAAAAAAAGAAAATAAATTGTAGTATAATTTATTGAGAAAAAATGCTTTGGGATTTTTGGAAGGTAATCTACTGAAATTAAAATATATTTTGAATTAATGTTAAATATTTAAGTGGGAAAATATGAAACATTTAGGCGCACTTTTCTGGTGGTGCTCGTCTCCATGGAGATGTTATTGCTTTGCGTAGAAGGTTGGGTTTAGACTAATGCCGTCTACTAAACCAAATTACGGGTCAGATGATACTGAGGAACATTCCAATCAAGCAGGTGGCGGGCCCTCCATCAAAAAAAAGTTTCATAGCGTCCCTTTAAAGCCGATATTTAATTCAGAAATTTAAATAATGTCATAACACAGTCAACCCTAAATCATAAACTTTCTGAATTGAACAAAAAGTCAAAAAAAAAAAAAAAAAGTTTTGTTTTTGTTTGTTTGTTTTTTGCAGTACGCCTTTCTCACCAGCCAACCCTCCCCTGTCTCTCACATGTTACGTCAGGGCCCGGGATGGTTAATTCAATGTGACGCTAAGCCCGTCCAGCTCGGAGCTTGGAAATCGGACTGACGTTTGTGTGTATGTGTGTGCGTGGCCGTGTGTGTGTGCCGTGTGCGTTACTGTGGGAAAATGAAAGGGAGGGGGAGGAGCCTGGCGATAGCAGAAGTTGCATTGTCAGAGACGAGACAGTTGGATTTACCAAGTGGATATTCAGTGCGGAGATGAGCTGTATTCCGGCATCGCACAGGTAAATATTTTGTTGTTTTGTTCATTTTATTTGCAGTGATTTGTTTATTTTCTGTATTTTTTGTGAGTTTTGGAATGTACGATATTGTGTAGTTAAGGATTAGGGCAGAGTTTAACCAAATGTGATTTAGCTGAGTTAATTTGTAAACTTTTTTTTACCTCAACTTGGAGAGGATTGCTACTTCAGTATAACTCATGTATTAGTCCTTTGTGATTTG
>KN485808.1:23466-33511 GCA_000787095.1 Periophthalmodon schlosseri
CACAGCTTAAGCCCTCTTAGAGTTTACATTAATGTCAACCACAACATCCAACGGTAATATTTGTACAGATTTTTGTATAGTATGTTACTAAATGCTAATACTACATGAAATAAATAGATAAATAGATTCTCTAGTTACAAATTTGCACTCTTGTACTGTCCTTGAGAAAGTAGAAAAGTAGAAAGTGCACTTATTTGTTAGGACTGATGGCCATATTATTATTAGGTGCCGCTCAATTGGTTGGAGTAATGTTGCATAGACAACAACACACACACTGATTGGACGATCTGTCATCCACCTCCAGCCCCCAGGGTGACACTGACCACGCCCCCTCATTGTGATGTCATTTCCATTTGATTTTGTGAATCTTTACGTTTTGATCCCCAACACTAAACGGAAAGATGGACAGATTTGACCAAGAGTCAGTCTCACATCTAAAGATACTTATCAAATAGAATCAGATCAGATACTGATCAATACTAAAACTAGTACTGAAACTAGAAACTCATTTGAGCAGGTATCGATACTAAAAAAGTCACATTCACAGGACAGAAATTAACCTTTCTTGAATATCTTTAGAATGATCTTGAGCTGTATCAGAACAAGTATAAGACACATAGACTAGTATATGCCCATGGACCACTATGGAACCTACTGGACCACTGAGGGATTACACAGATATAAGGCCACATGGGAATAGAACACAAAGTACTTCCATTTCATGTTGAAAATCAAATTCTATTGTCTAAAGAAAAAGTGTTTTTTATTATCATCGTGGTATCGGAATCGGTGTTGAGTATCGAGTCTATTCTAGCCGGGAGACAAAGTCCCTCCAGTGTCTCCTTGGTCTTCCCCAAGGCCTATTTATTGCACTGAAAAACATGTGTCCTTACTATGAGCAGGCTTGCATCTCCACAAACCTGACTCTTACTTGTTCCTTCATGTTTCCATAGAAGTATTGTTCCCTTGGCTATAATCGCCCTCAGTATGGCATAAAAATAAACCTCGTAGAATGTTCCATAGTACAGTTTTAACTTGGAATCATTCAGGTAATGTGTCTCCAGAAAGTTACATATTGTACCTTTAAATTACAACTTATTTAACATATCATAGAATATCAAATAACGCCATACCAATTGCACAGTTACAAAATTGTCCTCAAAGGGCTCATGCTATTTTCTGATCTATGTTATAATGTTATTTCCTCATCAAAAACAGACCCGGAGTTGTGTTTTGTTTCATTCACACATGTTTAACACACAAACCCTGCATATTTAGTCTGAAACTGAAAACACTCTTTTACACCTTGTGATGTCATGTGGTAATACAAGAAGTGCTCCACTTTGTTTTTAACATTAATAGACTTTCACTAGTATCATCTGGATAATTTGCTAATCTTTACTGAATATAAGGTAAAAGGAGCTGTTAACTTCAAAACTACAACTACATGGCATCACAAGGTGGACCAGAGCATTTTGAGCCTGGGAGATGTAGACAGACTAATAATAAAGTGTTACACAAACATGTGTGAATGAAACAAAACAGAACTCCGAATGAAAAAAAACAGAACTCCAGGTATGTTTTTGAGGAGGTAGTAGCATTTTAACATGACTAAAAGCTCACAGGAGTCAATTTTGCGAAATATAAACATCTCCATATCTATAGACATTCCCAGCTGCTCCTCAGCCCTCAGATTACAGCCCGTATATAAACTACCAGACATCTTCACCCAAACCCATCACTGAGCCATCCCTGTATCCTGGCTCAGATCTGGGCCGGAGCAGGGACGCCGCGAGGGGCCGGCTGCCGGGAACAACACGTCGCCGTTTTCCAGCTGATTAACTTTTCCAATTTGTGCGAGACACCAGCGCAACCGGCTTCAATTAAGCGCCCTGGGATGGGAGGGGGAGGGAGGGGGGAGGAGTGCGAGCTGTATGCAGAGCGGAGGGCCCGGTTTATTGACTGGAAAATTGAATCAAATTGTGTCTCTCTCTAAATGTCTACCCCCCCCCTTCCCCCCCTCCGAACAGCGCCCCCTGGTTTTATGTGTGGAGCGTTTTATCATGTCTTCTGCCTCTGTGATGACATAGGGGCGTTTGTGTGTGCTGTCCCGGGGGTAGGGTGGTTATTACAACGATCAACAGAAGGATGCCAGTGGTTACAGATGGGAGGGTTTTTGTTTTGTTTTTTTAGATTTGAGAGAACAGTCAGAAATGATGGTCAGCTGGAAGCATTAGAGATAGTGAGGTGCTTTGGTACAATATTGTGATGTAGATCTGATACACCCGATATAATCCGATATAACACTTTGCCTATGTTACACATCGCTGTAGTGATATGTAACATAGACAATGCTGCATACATGCAAATATTTAAAAGCATCAATTTACATCAGAAGAATCAGAGCTGCTGCTGCAATGCTAGCCTCTACATATTCTCATGTTTAAACACAAAACTGTTTTATCCATCTATCAATGTTCTTCCGCTTATCTGGGGCCGGGTCGCAGGGGCAGCAGTCTAAGCAGGGACTCCCAAGCTTCCTTCACCCCAGACACGTCCTCCAGCTCCTCCAGTGGGACCCCAAGGCGTTCCCAGGCCAGCCGAGAGATATAGTCCCTCCAGCGTGTCCTGGGTCTTCCCTGGGGCCTCCTCCCGGTGGGACATGCCCGGAACACCTCCGAGGCGTCCAGGAGGTATCCTGAACAGACGCCCGAGCCACCTCAGCTGGCTTCTCTCGATGTGAAGGAGCAGTGGCTCTACTCCGAGCTCCTCCTGTGTGACCGAGCTCCTCACCCTATCTCTAAGGGTGCACCCAGCCACCCAGCAGAGGAAACCCATTTCGGCCGCTTGTATCTGCGATCTTGTCCTTTCGGTCATTACCCAAAACTCATGACCATAGGTGAGGGTAGGAACGTAGATTGACCGGTAAATCAAGAGCCTTGCCTTTCGGCTCAGCTCTTTCTTCATCACAACAGATCGATGCAGCGACCGCATCGCTGCAGACGCTGCACCGATCCAGCTGTTATTCTCACGCTCCATCCTTCCCTCACTCGTGAACAGGACCCCGAGATATTTGAACTCCTCCACTTGAGGCAAGGACTCTCCACCCACCCGGAGAGGGCAAGCCACCTTTTTCCTGTCGAGAACCATGGCCTCAGATTTGGAAGAGCTGATTCTCATCCCAGCCGCTTCACACTCGGCTGCAAACCGCCCCAGTGCCTGCTGCAGGTCCTGGCTCGATGAAGCCATCAGGACAACATCATCTGCAAACAGCAGAGATGAGATCCTGTGGTTCCCAAACTGGACCCCCTCCGGTTCCTGGCTGCACCTAGAAACTGTTTTATATTGCTTACATATTCAATGCTGGTCAATTTGATGTCATAAAGTGTATTGTATTTATCCCCTATGACTATAAAGTTTTCTTAGTCCATCTCAAGTCATTCTCCTCCTGGACACACCTTATTTACGTGACTTTAGAGGTTTTAGTGCACTTATTTTGAAGGGCATGGGCAGTTTATTTTGACATGTACTTAATTCCTGTCTTTCCCCTGCTAAAAAGCCTGGAGATGCTCCATTAATGCTGAAAAGTTAGGATTCCAACCTCATTTGTTCAACGCGTAGCATAATTAGTTGTGGGTGCAGATTGTCCGATGATTTAATATTAAAACTGAAAATTTCTACACGCTGTGCTGTTACTGCTTTGAAGTAAGGCAAGGGAACTTTGATGTTGCAGAGTTATCAGGTTTTCCTCCCCATCTTCTGGAGTTGAAAGAATGTTCTAGAAGGCCTGTGCTTCATTCTGATTGAGTCTTTGAGTCCGCATGTTGGAGGCATTCTTCTTCAGCTGTATCTTCAGCTGCACATGCTGACACCGCTCCGTCATGGAGTCAAGCAGAGCCGAGAGAACTTGTTCTGGAGCAGAGGGGGTCAATAATTATTAATATAATTATTAATATATAATAAAATTATTGGATCCTCGGGTCACCCGGGCCTTTGTGTGTAGAGTTTACATGTTCTGCCTGTGTCTGGGTGGGCTTTCTCTGGGTACTCGGTTTCCCCCATCAACCCAAATCATGCACAATAGGTCAAATCTTCCAGCTAAGGTAGTCCCGATCAGTACTAGCTCAAGATCTGTAGATGGGTTCCACTGCCACTGAGATGTCCCAGTGGCATTGTAGAATGGGTCAAATGCATAAAACACATTTCCCTATGGGGATAATAAAGTGTACCTTTCTGTAGGTTTGTGGAGATGCAAACATTCTTTTATTTTATGTATTTATTTGGTGTTCGTTTTGAAGTAAAGAAATATGTTGAGAGTCCTTGTTGTCAGAAGATTACCCTCATGTTCCTCCAGCCGTGTTTCCCAGGCCTGCTCATGATTAGGCTCCACACAGAGGCTACTGCTGCACTTGTAATGTTGTTTTGCTAGTGCGCTTTGTGAGAGTGTGTCACGGAATGCACTCCAAAAAATATGAATAGGCTACATTCGGGAGAAAGTACCATGGGTAATAATTAATGTGGGCTATAGACAGGCATTACTTTCTTACACCAAAACACCCCAGTACCATATTGTACTGGTGCATAAAATATATTTTTTATATATTTTTTATAGTATTTTGTTGACTTGAATTTTCCAAAGGTCCATTCATAATTATTCTGTAAAGCCATAGTATATAACTTTTTAGGCAAAAAATAGACTAAAATAAAAACATGTTTAGTTTCACTGAAAAACGCAGAAAAGCATATGTCCTTACTCTTACTCTCCACAAACCTGATACTCATTTGCCCTGGAGAAGGCCCTCCTCCTGCTTGATTCCATGGAAATGTTGTTCCTTTGGCTGTAATATTCCACAGTATGGCATAACACATATCTCCATGGAGAATTTTCCAAACTATGGTTTTAAATTTCTATTTCAATGCATGTGCCACCTTCTGAAAGTTACATAGTGTACCTTTAAAATAAGTAAAATCCATTGCTGTAAATACTTCACATTCTTTGTTCTATTTTTTACAGTGTGTTAGCCGCCATCGCGTGCTAACTTTCCCTGTGGGCTATCCCCGGGACACCCCACCCTCGCCCCTCACCCCGTACCCAGAGAGGGGAGCAGGACACGGGTCAGCTGCAGAACGCCCACCGGGTCACCTGCAGACCCATAACTCTGCTCAGCCCAGGCAGTTCACACGGGGAGAAGGCTAGCAGCGCAGCAAGAGTCCTGTTAGCTCCATGGCTAACCAAGTCCTCCAGGGTGCTGTTAGCATACAGTGTTAGCTTACAATGCTAGCGTTCTCATATTTGTCAAAATGCTGTTGAGTTTGTTCCAACAAAAACAAAAGGAGTGATAAAACACTTCCTTCAACATGCACGTGAACGGAAATGCCAGAGCAGAGCCCAGTCGGGTTTGGTTTTGGCAAATTGATGCTAATGCTACCTTAATTTCAATTTAATTTGGCTATTAAGGAAAAAAAACCCAGCTTATCTGAAGTTGTTTTTTATGTAGTTAGGCCTATTCATTTTTTGTGTAATGATTTTAATTTGTGAAGCTGGCCAAACGTTATTGTGAAAATTGACGGATAGAGATATATTAAACACACTGATTTTTACTGTTTTAAAAACAGTAATTTCCGAGTGGAGCATATAGTAAACGTATAAACAGTAGCATGCTAACGGTACACTTCCTGTTTTGCTGAGAATAAAACGCTCCTTTTGACTCCACAAACTGCTTATACAATACTCTTGTACTGGAGCAAAATATATTTTACTTTATTACATGAAAATAATTCAGGTACAGCCCCTTTAAGGGAGGTCATCTCAATATCACTTCTGCCATAGAAATCTGCAGTGGTCCTCATTTTAAAACTATCCATGCTTCTTCTTGCATAACTTTTTTCCTGTTTTTCTGGACGCCATTTTGAGCATTTGCCATGAATAGTTCATTGCTATGGCAACCCACAGATAGGCCTTGGCTCTTAAGAATGTTATAATGTCTCCGCTCTTGATACTTTTTGGTATGTATACTTAGATGTAGTATTGATTAGAGAGAGAGTATTACACTATGGGCTACTAACTGCTAACACATAATCACTGGGTGAAAAACACCATATTAATCACTTTGCTACACCGCACTCCCCCTTCAGAGTGACAGTACAACATAATCAGCATGCACACTAATGAAACAACTGCACATCGCATCAGGTTTGTGAAGTTGTAGTGTATTGTTTTGTATCATGCTTTTGCATACTTATGAAAATGCATGCGTATTGGTGACATAGGCTTGTGGGCGGAGCTTTGGACAGGATTGTACTGCTAACCATATGTAGGGTTCGAATAGAGCCTGGGAGAGATTGCTGGATTACTCAAACCTGCATGGATGACATATAAAACCTCGTCAAACATGGTTTTGATGAGGGAACAGCGTTGTAACATGGTAGATAGCTCCAAAAAGTTTTTTTCAGTTTTTTTTTTGTTTTGATTTTTTTCTTGAAAATCTATTATCTATTATCTAAAATCTAAGTATTGCTTATTTTTACATCCCATAATGGTTCTAAAAGTCAAATGTAAAACAAATACTACAGAGCAAATTAGCACAGAACCATTATAAATCTGTAAAGTGCAATGCATATGAGTGTGTCTAACAGTGATGTCATGTGGCAGTTTAAGAGCGCGGTTAATGGCAGGCTGTCTGGGGCCTCATGGAGCTCCGGGTATTAACACAATAATTGAGTTGCTCAGCCGACCGAGAACCAATCAGGAGCCAGCGTGTGTCCTGCTCGATCCGACCCTCTCAAGACCCTACGAATACTAAAACTACAACTGCTCAACGGCACAAGGGCAGGGATTGGAACTCACACCCAATAACAAGACAGTGTCCGGTCATGGGGAGGGAGTCATATAATCGTCATAAGAGAGAGAGAGAAGAGACGAGATAGGGACAGGCTAAATAAAGAAGGGAGAGAGAGAAGAAAAAAAAGAGGAGAGAAGAGAAAGAGAAGGGCAGAGAAGAAAGAAGGGACGGATAAGAGAGAAAGGAGAGGGAGGAGTTCCAAAAAAGAAAGTAGAGAGAGAGGGTAAGGCAGAGAAAACCACCACTGCTCATGGGCCCAAGGGCAGGGATTGTAACTCACACCAGCCAATGAGGTGGTCACAGGTTCAATTCACGGTGTTTCTGTGTAGAGCTTGCATGTTCTTTCTGTGGTCTTTGGGGGACAGTCCAGATCTAAACAATGCATGTACCACACTCTCAGGTAAGGAACAGGGAGGAGAGAGCCCTAAACAAGAAGGACTGAGAGAGAGAGAGAGAGAGAGAGAGAGAGAGAGAGAGAGAGGGAGAGAGAGAGAGAGAGAGAGAGGAGAGAAATGGGAAGGAGAGAAAGTAGAGGGGGGATAGAGAAGGGAGGAAGAGAGAGTGAAGACAAAAAGAGGAGATGAGAGGGAGATGAGGGAGGGAGAAAGACAGAAGGGAAGAGAAAGGGGAAAGGAGATGGGGGGGTGAAGCAGGGAGGGGAGAAGAGAAGAAGAGAGGGGACTGAGGGTAAATAGAGAAGGGAGAAACAGAGAGAGAAAGGAGAGGATATGAGAGGAGAGAGGGAGCACAGGGAAGATTGAGAAGAGAGAAGAGAAAGAGGAAAAAGGTAGGTAGAGAACAGAGACAGAAAGAGAGGAAAGAAAATAGGAGAGAGATATGCTGGAGAGAGGGAGGAGAAAGGAGAAGAAGAGAAAGCAAGGAGGACTGAGGAGAAAAAAATGGTGGGATAAGAGAAAGAAGAAAGAGAGCTTAGTTAGGTAGGGGAGATAAAGAGGGGAGAATAGAGTGGGAGTGATAAGAGTTACAGGAGGTAGATGAGAGAGAGGGTAAAGAATGAAGAGAGAGAAAGGGGACAGAGAAGGTGAGGAAACAGTAGGGAGAGAGAAATAAAAGAGGAGAGAGAGGGAAGTAAGGGAGAGAGGGAAAAGAGAGAGAGAGGAGCTCAGCTGTGGCCCGCTACGCAGTTTCAATCTCCTGCCAATTAATCGGGCGCAATTCATCTCACAGCGCTGTCGCACATTACACACAAACATACTCACACACACACACACAGAGAGATGGAGGAAGAGATGAAGAGAAAGAGAGAGAGACCCTGCAGTGAGCCCGGTGTCAGGCAGCAGCACAGCGGGACGTGAAATACTGAGCAGTCCCAACATCCATCTGACCCCATACACACACACATATACACGCACACACACTCCTCTTCTCTCCTCTGAGTCTCATCCCTTCATCCCTCCTGCTGCCTGCACATTTGGCTACAGAGAGGGAATCAGCTTGGCTCTGTGTGAATACTGGGCTGATTCTCTCTTCTTTCTACTTTTTTTCTCATCCCTCTATACTTTCTATTACAGATTCCCCCTATTTCTCCTCTCTCTCTCTCATCCCTCCCTCTCTCCATCACACTTTACTCTCTCCTCCCTGCTGTCTGTACATTAAGCTGCAGATAGGGAATCAGCTTGTATTAATATTGGGACAACTATCACTCCTTTCTCTCATCCCTCCACACTTTTCACTGCAGATTATTTCTCTCTTCTCCTCTCTCTCTCACCCCTCCATCATTCCCTCTCTTTCTCTTTCCTCCTCCCTGCTGCTTGTACATTTATAGGGAATCAGGTTGTCTTAATATTGGGACAATTCTTGTCTCTTTTCTCACATCCCTCCATATTTTCTACTGCATTTTCCCTCTGTATATATATATATATCTTTCCCCCCTCCTTTCTCCTCTTCTTCTCTTCTCTTTCTCTCTCTCCCTCCATACTTTATACTGCAGATTCTCTCTCTTCTCTCCTCCCCTCTCCATCTTACCCTTTCTTTCCTCTTTCTCTCTCCTCCCTGTTGTCATTTACAGGGAATCTACTTATCTTAATATTGGGACAACTATCTCTTCTTTCTCTCCACTCTCTCCATACGTTGCAGATTCCCTCTCTCTCTCTCTCTCTCTCTCTCTCTCTCTACTCTCCTTCGTTCTCTTCCCTCCCTTTGTTTCTCTCTTCCCTGCTGTCTGTGCATTACCTTGCAGATAGGGAATTATAATATTTTATTGGAACACATTTGGGAAGATATCCTGAAGACGGATAGATACATAGACAGAGAGAGATGGGGAAATGTGTTTGAGTAATCTTTTATTATTAGTCTGTCTACATCTCCAAAGCTCAAAACGCTCTGTTCCACCTTGTGATGTCATGCCGGGGTAGTTTTCACATTAATAGCTACCCTTTACCTTTTGTTAAATTCCAGGGCTGAAATGATTCAAATGATTCTAGTGAAGGTGTATGGCATTTAAAAACACAGTAGAGAACGTCCTGTATCACCGCGTGACATCACAAGGTGGAACAGAGTGTTTTTTTGCTTGAGAGAAGAACTTAGCCTAAATATGCAGGTTTTGTGTGTTAAACTTGTGTGAATCAAACAAAATACAACTCCAGGTATATTTTTGTAACATAGATCAGAAAATAGTGTAATATGGGCCCATTAATCTACAAAACATGAAAACAATAAATGTAGTTCAGATATCAAATCAACATTACTCTTATGGAATAATAATAATACATTTTCCAAGTTTCATGCAAATGTATATTGAAAACTTCACAGAAATAACACATAGATTCAATTTGGATTTCCAAATTAAAAACATCAATCTTTTTTTCCGGCAGTTCATTATTTCCTCCACAAATGTTATCCATCACTGTATACAGTTTGGTTTCCCGGCAACAACAACTTTCCATATTCGTATCTAGCCTGTATAATAACCTTTCTCCAAGTGTGGTATTGTGCATTAGAAAGACATTTTTCAGTGCTGAGTCCATAAACATGAACTGTACTGCGCCATATACAACCAAAAGACATATTTATAATCATATTCAGAGAGTATGAACTGCTCTGGCCCGGATGCCCTGTACAAATATAAGTGCGTGTATAATACGATCTGGACTGCTCACTGACACCACCTGCTGGAGAACTGGCTGACATGCTCTCAAAACAAACCAGAAAGGGCATCAGAAGACTGTTAGTAGTGTATTAGC
>KN485809.1:0-22339 GCA_000787095.1 Periophthalmodon schlosseri
TCCTGGTTTAGTTTTGGTTTAGTCCCTAACTTGATGCTTGATGATAATAACCACTACCATGTTGACTAAAGCGTTCCTTCTTGTTTGAGCTGTTATGCTACATGTTCTTGGATAGGTTGTGGTTAAATGCCTTGTTTACATGTGTCTTAATAAGTGAGTTTGTTTTTCATCTGCTGTGTGTTTAGATTGTTGACAGGCAAATATCAGGATTGATCCAGGCAGTCAAGCAGGGCCATTATGTGTTCTTTGTGTTGCAGAGCGATATTGAAAATGTCCCTGCTGATTTGAAACAAACCAATACAATATCAGATTGGAAACTGTCACCATTAGACTCCTGCAGAGGTAATAGGCCTCACTGACTTCAATACTGCAAGAGCCATTCTCAATACAAGTGTTGTTTAATATAATATAAACGATATTGGTTCAACAATATTAGAGTCAGGTTTGCTTCAATGCAGAGGCTGTAGACTATAAACTGAAAAGTAATGTTACTGCTTTCTAATATTGAGGCTGGCTGATGACTCAATGACTCAACTTTTTTCCCTTATATTGATCACTGAAAAGTATGACGTTTTAATTTCATGAACATAAACAAGACAGAGTTTGAAGTGCTATTTAATACTACATAAATCAACTCTCCAAACCACATGCTTTTACTGCAAGCATTCATCTTTGGATTCTATCTCTATCTGTATCACACACTGTATATATAAATGGACATAGCTAACGCTCTAGCCGCCGCGTTCCAAATAAGAAGTGCTTGTGCGTGCGCTTCCGGCTCCATTGACTCTGGCTCCAATTCACTTTACATTGAAACATTGTCACCTTTCTCTCTGTAACTGCTGCAGTGAGCTTGTCATGTTTGTATTAACCCACTCTACATGATCCTGATATTTTTATTTTGCTTTGGTGTCTGTTTCCCCGAGGTCGCTACTGCTAGCGTTAGCAACAGGTTTGATTGACTGTGCTGGCTACCTGCTAAACCAGCGGCGTGGGCGGGAAGGCTCGCTCCAGATTGGCTCTTTGGTTGCTATGATACTTGTGGTCGGAGTTCCAAATATGGAACTCGGCTCCAAATTTGCCTCTGTAACCGCTAAGCTTCATTTGACTGGAGCCGAACACTATGGGTGACGCCACTCCCTTAGTCCACATCTTTATACAGTCCATGTTCTGTATGTATGTATTGAACTGTAGTATATCAGTTCATATTTCAGTCTTCTCTTACGTGTTAATGCTCCTGGAGTTTCAGTCGTCTAAAAAACTGCAATTTTTTATCTAAAAATCAAATCCAATTTTTATCTAAATGGTGCAACCGTACTTTTGTTACTTTCCTCCCCTTGTGTAACATTTGCCATGGCTCAAATTCTCGTTATGAAAAGGTGTATGTTTGTAGGTTAGGGGTTGAGGCCAACATTCTCATTTACAAAGCAACTCCCTAGTGCCGCCGACATGCCAGGTTCCTCAACCTTTTCCTGCTCGCCAATTAACACGGGTTAATTGAAGATGCTAATTAGGAACACAGGGTGCCACTCAGCGAGGGAGAGAGGGCAGGGTGTGCGCTGTATTTTTAGGCAATATTATTATTATTATTATAAAACAGATTAATAACACAACCCCCCAGGGAGCGGGACACTTCACCTTGAGGTAGAGCAGAGGAGATGGAGTGGAAGGAAAAACTATTGTGTGCGGTGCTTGGTTTGCCATAGCAGCTGTCTGGGTCTGTGATTGAAAGTGATGCGGCTGCGTTCTTCTCCAGATAGCCCCCAGATTGATGGCTGCCTCCCAAAGCCCTGCAACAGCTCCTGCTGTAAATAGAGTCCATCTTCCAAACGGCTTCCACAACAGATGAATCAACACAGCCAGTGATTAATACACGCTTTAGAGGAGCTTTTCTTTATCCTCATATTTGCACATATATATATGCACTTATATTTGCACATATATATGACACATATTTGCACACATATAACGTCTTATACATGATTTTGTACTATTTTTATGATTGAGCCAAATACACCCAAAGCTTTTTATAACACAAGATGAAAAATGGTCTAATAATGAAATCATAAATCATTAATTTTCTTTCTCAGCAAGAACTAAGCCACATGGCTTAGTTTCGTATGTGTACACATATGTGTTTCGTATGTGTACACATATGTGTTTCGTATGTGGACACATATGTGTATACAAACTGGCACTCTGCAGCCTGGACTGTGCCTGGGCTTCCCTTTACATACAGTATATGAAATATTCCTTATAACTGAACACATTTACATAACAGCAAACAGGTTTTGGTGAGGATACATTTTAGCATTAGTCATGTATGAGAATGGGTATTTGCATAGTAGCAGTCAAAGTGGTAGTTACACTGTAGTACGATTCATACAGAAATAGTTGTAGCAACAGTTTTAGCAGTATTTTGTCATATAATGCTAGAATTGGTGAGTAAAATATGTTGTATTTGATCTTTTGATTGTAGCAAAAGGTCACATAAAATCATTTGAAACAGAATGCTGACAGAGCAGAGTATTAAAACAGCTTGCAGTGATGTGGTTCTTGACTGTGGCCCTCATAACTCTTGTGTGGAGTACCTTCTTGACCCTGCTCTCACACAAATGACTCTTCTAGCTGAGCGGTGCCACATGGAAACCAATGCAAGCGCAGAAATCCACTGTAAGCACAGAAATGATATTTGCTGTAGTATTCATAGTAGTAGTAGCAGCAGCAGTAGTAGTAGTTTGTGAGAATGACTACAGTTGTGTATTCAGTTCAATTCAGTTTTATTTATATAGCACATACCTAAAGTACTTAACATATAAAGTTAACAAAAAACAAACAGATAACAGATAATACGGTACATAGGCAAAGAACAATAAAATGATAAAACACCAATATCTGACAGGCGGAGGGTAAGAAGTAGAACAGTTCTTTTGTTGATCATGTATATTATGGTCATCTCAAATTGAACAGTAGCTTATACACAAGACTCTCACAAATCTAAAACATTTGTAAATAATATTCCTGCTTTAGGGGCCTTTCTCCAGATCTTATTCTGGAGTACCTGACATCATTTATGGAGGAAACTGCAGAAAACCTCCCAGTGCAACTATTACACAAATGTAGTTATTGAAAACAGGTTATCCAAAGAAAGTGCACTCAGGTGTAAAAATACTATCCAGGGAGTCCCCCAGTGCACAGGTCTGAGCTGGTCTTTTGGCTGTGCTCTGCCGTTAGCATTAGCTTTAACCTTTCAGGCCATAATCAGACGCTTTGTTCTGTGCTCTGGTACCACGGAGACGAGAGGGGTCCATCGGGCAAATTATGCAACACTCTGCGCAACATTTGCAAGAGTCTTGAAGCTATGATTTAAAGGTTATGTGAGGGAAGACGAGTTGTAAAGGACGAGCGGCAGTCTAAGTGAAATAGTGAATGGGATTAAGCGGTCAATTGAGACATGGATGTCATTGAAAATCCTTTTGTATGAATACCTCAAAGTTGCGCAACTCAAAAAACTACTTGCAAACAATTTAGGAAGGAAACCTATTCCATTTACTTAGTATGGCATGGTGGCTAAGTGGCTAGTGTTCTTAGCATAGACTGTATATATAAATGGACATTTCGCTATTGTGTCTGTAATAAAAAACAAATCAGGCGCCTTCTTTCCCTGAGGTCGCTGCCACTAGCATTAGCAACAGGTTTGATTGACAGTGTTGCTACGCGCCCACTTCCTGTTAAACCAGTAGTGCGGGCGGGAAGGGGCGTTACCTTTACCAGCCTCACTCCAGATTGGCTTTTTGGTTGCTACTCGCGGTTGGAATTCCAAATATAGAACTTCGCTCCAAATTCGCCCCTATAACTGCTAGTCTTGATGAGCTTCATTTGACTGGAGACGAATGCTGTGGGTGACATCACACTCCCTTAGTCCACTTCTTTATACAGTCTATGATTCTCAGTGCCATTTTACTATGTATATGCAACAGAACCTTAGCTACAACTGCCGTGCCTTTTCCCAGCTGCATTTGAAAGCATCATGAACAGTTTTCCCCTCCCAACTCTGACATCTTTCTCTTACTTTCCTGACTGGCATATTTATCCGCAGGGCTCCATCAGCGGCCTCCCCTGCTTCCTAATTTCTGATGCGGCGTAGATGAGAGCCGATTACGCTGCCCCCTGCTCCTCGGCAAACTCCTTCAATATTAATGAAGACTGATGAAGTGCTAGGGAGCCCCTGTCTTTCAGTGCTGACCTAGATTGGATTGACAATTGCAATTAGCGTCCCCTCAAGTTCATTTCCATCACTTTAATTTGACACGACGAAGGACAGTGCGGGCCGCCAGTGAGACCATTCAGAGCGTGTGGGATCCTGAGCAGAGGGAAGGTTAGGGAGAGATCAGGGAGATGAGGGAGTTTCATCGGGAATTAGTTTGAAAAGAGAAAGTGACATAGAACTATAGTATTTGATGTTGAGACCGTGTATGTTTTGAGCTGCTTGCAAGTCTGTTATAAAGAGGGTGGTATCGGGAAGGGCAACTGTTGCTATGTATAAAAAATCAATGACATTGTATATTTCGATGACAACTTTGAATATCTTGTGTCTGTTGTTCATATGTTTGGCCCAGTGCTGGAAAGTAAAAGTAGTAACTATACTTAAGTACGCATTTTAGGTATCAAATTAAAAAATTGTAAGATTGTAAGAAAAATTGTATGCCAACTACTAATAATTCCACATTTAAAATACAAATAGCATATATTTCATATACAACAAAACAACAGATTTGGCTTAAGTAAAAGTACAGATACAGAGGTAAAAAGTTACTCAAGTAAAAAAAAATTACATGAAAAAATCTACTTAAGTAAAAGTATTTAAGTACCTGTTTAAAAATATACTTTAAGAGTAAAAAGTAAAAGTATTTCTCACAAGTGTTGTTGATTTGTTGAAGTGTTAAATGCAGTGATATTGACTTAAAAACATATACATATTTTGGTCAACAGTAACAATATAAATCAATTTCTTAATTTTTCTGATGAATTTTGTGTATTTAGCTTGAACTCGAAAACTTTACTCAGGATGTTACCACAAACATGTTAAAAATAACCCCTCAAATCATATGAAAAGTACTTTTTATTTTTCACTCCACTTAAAAAATGTATCCAATGTGAAAATTTACTTAAGTACACATACCTAAAAATTCTACTTAAGCACAATACTTTACTACTTGTACTTCATTACCTTCCACCACTGGAATTATGAAATAATCTGTTCATATTATCTTACCTAAAATGTGTTTGCTTAAAGGTACCAAGTTATCCAAAAAAGTGAAGGAACTATTTATACCACAACAATTTTGGTACTGAAAACTAGTACTGGTAGTATTTTTCTTTTGATAAGAAGTTTTGATGCCTGCTGTGTCCTGAAGTGAGCACTGAAAGGTAGTTGGCAGTGTCTCTACAAAATCATGATAAAAACGTATTTCTTCTTCAAATAATGAATACAGGTATACATTCAAGTACTAATATCAAAAATATATATTGTTGGTATTGTTTGGTGTACAGGTCCCAAAACAATGCAAAGGTATAGAGCCCTATGTAAACTTGCATTAGAACTGAGGTGTCACTGAATGGATGTCATGTCAGTGTGTGCGGCGTTGGGGACAGCAGTACCTTAAATGAACGATGGTCCGTCTGCTGCACAGGGAGAAGATAGTGAGAGGAGGAGGAGGAGGAGGTGTCACTCTGTGTGTGTTTTGTGTTCATTTTAAACAAGCATTTCCATATGATTTGTGTGTGTGAGCGACAGGGTTAAAGCCTCTCCTTGTCTGAATGACAGATACATTTACTCTCTCCTTCACACTGTTGGCCATCCGCTATCTCGGCTTGTCTCCTGAAAAATGCTCCACAGAAACACTAGTGGGAAGAAAAATGTGCTTGAGTAGTTTTCTTAAAATAGACCAAATAATTCTGGCATGCAAAAATAAAATCATATCATTTTAAGCCAAAAAATAAAAAATAAAGCATTTCTCAGAGCATCAAATCAAATCCATCACTCTTACGTCCAGCTAACAACTCTACCATGTAACTTTTGAGCCAACCATTCAAATAAAAGCAGATATTTTCATTATGGACATCCTTCTCCACAGATCTGACTCAAACGTAGCCTGCTTGTCACTATGGACCCCCCCCCATATCTATACATATGGAGAATTTTATTGTATGGGTTCCATGTCATGCAGGTGTATATGATTTTGTTAAATACATTTACTTTTACTTTGGTACCCTAAACAAGCTAGTGATGTGACGTTAGTGAACAAGTCGGCTCTTTTGAACGGTTCCTTAACGTGAACGGCTAGAACCGGATCTAATTTTTTTTAAAGAGCCAAATCTTTTTCTTGCTAATTTGTGTGCATTTTTACACTGATTAACGCTGAACCAAGACACAAGAATCAGCACAGGAGCAGAGCACGCAACACGCAAAAAACATATTCGGGTTATAATACCAGTTAGTTTTTATCATTATTATTATTATAGTGCAACATTTTATGTGGATTTTCATAATTCCAAAGGGTAAACACACTCCCACTCTCAGTTTGACAGATCTTAGCCTTGGTCAGTTCTTTCTGTGATTAGTTTGTTGATCAAATGAGTTCTCACACTGCCTTCCGTCAAATAAATAAATAGTAAAAGAGCCAGTTTTTTGAACGTCTCTTTGAGGAGAAGAGATCCAAACAATTCGGATCCCACAAAGGAGCCGAAAGTCCAATCGCTAAAACAAACCAAATAAGCTAATCGTGTATCATGGTAACTCCTAACCACAACGATAGCTCAAAATCTAAACAAAGATGCAAATGAGTAAGTAAAATGTTAAGCATGTGAAACGATATTTGCTGTGTTTCTGGTACGGATGTTGTAAGATTACACAAAGCCCCATATAGTCCTCACTCAGCGCTCCTCTGGCTCCGTTTCACCACAGCCTAGAGAACACAAGTAACCAGACAAAGAGAGTGGCGGACGTCTTTCAAACTTCGTATCTGTCTCCTCCCTGCGCAAGCCTCTCCAAAAGGTGAACCATACAGAACAACTTCTCTAGAGGATCCAAATCTATTTCCTCCCACTGCGTCGGAGATTGGGAGGGCCTTTTGAGCGGCGGGAGCTTAGGCAGTCTGAATACAAAAGGTGTGCTCCAACAAACCTGTGTCCTGCTCATTAAGAGTGGCCCGCTGATAAGAGCAGTACTTCTTGAAAACAGCACATAATCCTCAGGGCTTTGCTTCAGTATTCAGACTACACTGTGGGTCCTCTCTGCATGATAATGGAAGTCCTTGTCAAATTGTCGCCCCATGTCCCAAAAGCGAATCTTTGTAATATTATATCAATTTTTCTGCAAAAATAAAATCTTAAAGGGACCATGTCACACTGTTTTCTGATCCCTGTTATGATGTTGTTTCCTCATCACAAACATGCCTGGAGTTGTGTTTTCTTTCATTCACACATGTTTGACCCGCAAACCCTGCATATTTAGGCTGAGTTCTTCTCCCAGACTGAAAACACTCTGTTCCACCTTGTGATGTCATGTGGTAATGCAGGAAGTGCTCCACTGTGTTTAAACTCCATACATCTTCACTAGACTCATTTGGATAATTTCAGCACTGGAATTTCTAATCTCTACTGAACTAAAAGGAGCCGTTAACTTGAAAACTACCGCTTCATGACATCACAAAGTGGAACAGAGCATTTTGAGCTTTGGAGAGGGGGTTACTCAAACATGTGTGAATGAAACAAACATGTGTGAATGAAACAAAACACAACAGATGTTTGTGAGGAAGTAACAGCATTATAACATGTCTTAAAGTTCACATTAATCCATTTTGTGTAATATAGAACCTTTTAAAATGATGTATTTGTATTGACCAAGTGGTATGCAGCGAATTTGAGAAAACTATAAATTACATTTGTCAGTGAGGACTATCTGCTGACACTACAGGAGATTGTTTTTATATTGAAACTATCTCTGGGGGTTGTCCATAGAAACTACTCCAACAATCTTTGGTCAGAAAAAAACTTTTCTGAACAAATATACTACTATGTAAAAAAAAAAAACTACAGAAAACAAAGTTGATAAATGTCCTAGAAATTGTAATGTAATGTATTGCTTACTACCACCTTCAAGGCACTCAAAGCACTTTACATCAAGGAACCATTCACCCATTCACACACACATTCATACACCAGCGTACGCAGACACGGGGGACGAGGGGGGTTAAGTGTCTTGCTCAAGGACACAAAGGCAGCATTCACATGTGGGAGTTGAAATCGCAACGTCAACCAGTGGGTCAGTGGATCTGACCGCTCAACCAATGATGTTTATGCCGAGAGCTGGATTCGAACCGCCAACCTTTGAATCAGTGGACAAACACTCCACCAACTGAGCTGCAGTCGCCCCATCATCACAGGTTTATTGAGCTGTGAAAAAAAATAATAAAATTACCGCTTCATGCTCCAACAAAGTGAGCCCATACGACACCCCTGCGGAAGTGAGGCACCCGGCTTTGAGTAGCACAACAGTCTTAACAATTATAAATTATAATAATCATTTGACAATATGAGCTTTAATTCAATTTCAGAAAAAGTTTGTTACTAAAACTGTTGAGTCAGTGTCTCTTAGCTGTTTAACATTTCAACCACCAATGTTGTCTTAATACTATATGCTAATTCGAATGTCATCTCATCTATCACGTGAGCTGGTATCTTGTTTACCTATAGCTCCACACTTGCCTCCTCTTTATACATCTGCAGCGCTGGCTTCTCCGCTCTCCTTCTCTCTGTGCTAACTAGCCACTGTTTGAATAAAAACTCATTAGGATTACATAGTCATTTAGCTAAGTGACACGGCCTGTAATTGTACCATCCATCAATTGCTGTGTAATAACACCCGGAGAGGAGCTAAATGTTGATTAGCCCTCAGCCAATTTCACCAGCGTCTTTGGGGAATAAAGAGCCAGAGGAGATGGGCTGAGGGGACCTGATGATGGGGTTTCTCAGAGGGGGCAACAGTCCAGGGTGCTGACCCATGCAGGATAAATGAACTGGAAGGAGAGCATCAGCGTGGCATCCAGAATATAGGATTTGTTTATAGTGGAAAGAACTAGTATTTGTTGCAGCGGAAAAACATTTAGAACTAAGAAAATGCCAACCTGCTATGCCTCTTTTTCAGTTAAAAGATGCCACCAGATGTTTACCAAATGAAGCCAAATAATACCAGTCTTTTTTTTCCATTCACATAAAGAAGATACTAGGAGGAAACTTGAGGGTTCTTGAAATATTTACTCCAATTCTCTGCATCCTCTTCTCTCACCAACAGACTCTCTCAAAAGCAAAAAAACACTTCATGAACTTCCTTAAAAGGCTCATATTATGGTATTTTCTCATCACAAACATACCTGGAGTTGTGATTTGTTTTATTCACACATGTTTAACACACAAACCTTGGCTATTTAGGCTATTTACACTCTGTTCCACCTTGTGATGTCATGTGGTAATACAGGAAGTGCTCCACTGTGTTTTTAAACTCTACACACCTTCACTAGAATCATTTGGATGATTTGAGCCCTGGAACTGACAATCTATACTGAACTAAAAAAGGAAAAGGAGCTGTTAACTTTAGAACTACTGCTTCATGACATCACAAGGTGGAACAGAGCATTTTGAGCTTTGGAGATGTAGACAGACTGATAATAAAGGGTTACTCAAACATGTGTGAATGAAACAAAACATAACTCCAGGTATGTTTTTGATGAGGCAACAACATTATAACATGGCTTAAAGCTCACAAGAGTCTTTTGTGTAATATGGGACCTTGAAAGAAATGCAAAATAGAACAAGCTTGTGAAGGGACATGTGCAAACCCAGTGAAAACCAGAACCAGTTAACCAAGGCATCCTTGTAGTTAAAAAGTTCAAAACATGGCCTGTCAAAAGTACTTCTCTAATACTTTAGTAAGATGTCTGTCTGAGCACCTTATATCGTATCTCCATGATTTCAGTGACTGACAGGTGGAATAGAAAGGGACAAAAATGACAGCAAGCACTAAACGCTGTCAATCTGAGGTGAGAGACGTATGATTTTGTTCAAAATGATTGACAACCAGTGACTAATTGTTTATGGCATGGCTTAATAAACGGCACTGAGCCCCCACACATTTCACAGTGTGTGCCCTGTGAAATCATTTCCAATGGGCTCTGTGTGAATTAAAGTAGGAGCCAGGAGTTTAAAACTGCTGACTCGGTGTTTATGCCACATTTAGATACACCTTAGTCCAACACATTTCTATCTAGCCTCGTCATCTCCCTTCACAAACAAAATGCACGTATTACAGATTCCTATCGGTTGTTTTGGCCATATGCAGAATACCGTTTTTTTCGATGTGTTCACTCTTTATTCCACTATTTTCTAAAATCATATCTACATTCACAACTGTTTAGCCATGTTATCAGCACAATCCACACAGCAGAGACGCCGTAGTGGTACAACTTTAACAGGGGTTTGCATAGAACTTTCCGTATGGGTCCCATTTTGGCCAAGAAAGTGACACTGTAAAGTACATACAAGTAATATCAGTGGAAAGTATCTACACTACCAGTCAAAAGTTTGGACACACTTTTACTTCTTTCTACATTTTAGGGACATCAAATATATGAAGCACGATATATGGAATTATGTAGTAAGAAAAAAAACTTTGAGGATTTGAACATAAAATTGAATGAGAGGTGTCCAAACTTTTGACTGGTACTGTAAGTATTTGTAATTGGGTAGTAGTAGTAATAGAACAGTAGTAGTAGTAGTAGTAGTAGTAGTAGTAATAGTTTTTGTCCTGTTATTGAGGCATTATTATGGTTTTTCACATTCCCTCTGAAAACGCCTACTGATCTGTACTTACTTTGCTCTTGGATTTTTATTTGTTTTAAATCTATTGATTGCTGCTGTGAACTGCAGTTGTCTGTAGGCGGGTAGGCGGGTGTGATGAAGTTTTCAGAGTGTCAAAATGAGGCGGGCGGTAATCATTTTAAATAAAATATAGTATATGTATGCGTTATAGATGTTGTAACAAAAACCCGAAAAAGCAGAACATGTTTTCTCAAAGGACACTATAATCTCTTCTCCGAACTTCTGTACCGTACTTGATGAGTCAGAAAAATCTCTCCAATTGGACTTGAAAGAACAGAAAGTTGACAGAGGTGGGGTGGGAAGCCATCTTTCCCTCCCTTCTATTCACATTGACTCATTTTCTTCTCCCTAAATAGCCAGTGAATAACTTAATTGCACATTGATGACAATATTTAATGCAGATAATATCCCATTGGCTGACAGTGACATGACGCTTACAAAGAGACTGGAGTTAGATAGGGCATAAAGGAACAGTCAGAAGTATGGAGAATTAGAAAGAAAGTCTGTTTAGATATAATTGGAGCTTTTAGTGTGGTATGAATGCATTGTGCTAAGCTAACAGAGACGACTCCGCCTCCATGAACCATCTTTCTGTATCGCTAATGGCCCCAGCTTTTGTCTAGTGCAACTATCACTATCTGGGAAGTGAAAATTGCTCTGACTTTTACAGCATTATAATCGGTTCCACACAGGCTAAGTATTAGGAGCTAAAAAACATGTTTCATAAAAAGTACTCCTCACGAACTTGGATAATAAACTTTGAAAATGTTCTTGGTTAATTTCATGATGCCAATTGTCTGGCAAATCCAAAAAGATATCTCTGTGTATTTTCATACGGATTGATATCAGTCCGGTCCCCACGTCCTTCGTTGCGTCTCAAGCCCGGTCAAATGCCAAATAGGTCAAATAGGAAGCTTAGACAAAGTATTTAAGTTATGTCGTAATGGAAGACAGGGGTGGGATTTAATAAGTTTTCTTCTTCCCACTCCTTTTCAAGCTTAAATAAGAAAAAAAATTTGAAATGTGCATTAAGTGTCCTCGATACATGTGCTCGAAATAAATAAATAAATAAAAAATAAATAAATAATTTAAAAAAACGTATTCTGTAATTACAGGTCCATTTTTTTCAGTGACATGTGAAATGAAGGAGCTCATTGGTCACCTATGATTTACAAATAAATTCAAATTTATCTCACCTTAGATTAACATCGTTTATCTGAGGTGAGACAGAGTTTTTTTCCTTTATTTTTTCCGACACGGCTGGACCATGTGTGTCCCCTGGCTAATCCACCTGTCAATCACAGCCATTTGAAAATGGGGGGAATCACCGGTGATCAGACTCACATCTTTGCAAAAAATTGAAGAAGTGTGTATTCTGGATCTCAAGCGATGACGCCAGTGAATGACGCATAAAAAAAGTTTGATATATACTATAGACTCTGAAGGCACAGGGGAGGAAGTGTCTTGCCCAAGGACACAATTAAATATTTTTATTACCACTGGTGGAAATAGGTTACAAAGTTCTATGGACAAATACATTCTAAGAGCTGACATTTTGCAATAATGGTTATCTCAAGGTTCTGTGTTCAGTTCCTTCCTCCCTGGTTCAGTCAACCTGATTTCTAAGAAAAATGTGCTCTGTAATGGGTTGTTCCAAGGATAGGCCGCCAGTCCTGTGAAACGTATTGAAAAAGCAGAGCATGAATCATGTAAAGAGAGATTGCATAGGGGTTTGGCAAAAATATAATTATGTGAATTATCTATCTATCTATCAATCTACTCTACTGTATGGAAAGATCATTTTACAGAGTCATAATTTTAGCTTTTGTAACACTGATTGAAGTACCTGTTGACTAAAAGTGTGCTGTGAAAAAAAGAAAAACATGTTTGACCATTAATGCGAACCTACTATGCAAAATCCACTTTTTAAAGCTTTTAACTATAATTGTTTCCACTCACCATTTTCTCACCCGAAGCTGTATTGAGCGTGATTCGTGCATGTTTGAGCAATTTTTATAATCCTGTATTTAAGACGTCATCGCTCCAATCACCCCCATTTTCCCCGCCACCGGCAAACGGCCACTGCTCTGTGCTTACTCCAGTTTTGTTTTCTTAATCGGTGATATGCGTAGGATTCAGCAACGTCATGTAGTCATTTTGGTACAAATGAAAGAAAAAAAAAACTGTTACTTGCAGCTATCCATAGGAGGGGCCGACAGCTGCGCGGTTCTTTCTTGTGATGACGTTTATGGCGACGTCAGCTCCCATTGGGCACCTCAGTTTTCTAACGCCAATTTGTATTATGTTTAAACCATTTTTTTTTCCAAAAGCATACGTACAAAAACACATATGCCATGTCACTGTTTCCCATAAACAAGCCTTAAATACAATTGGAAGTTAATATGAAAAGACGTAAAGCTTTCACTCTAAAGATACTTAAAGGTCTTACATTACGCAAAATTGACTCGTGAGCTTTTAGTCATGTTATAAAGTGGTTACTACCTCAAAAACATACCTGGAGTTGTGTTTTGTTTCCTTCACACAAGTTTGAGTAACTTTTTATTATTAGTCTGTCTACATCTCCACAGCCCAAAATACTCTGTTCCACCTTGTGATGTCATGAAACAGTAGTTTTCAAGTTAACAGCTCCTTTTACCTTTAGTTCAGTAAAAACTGGCAATTCCAGGGCTGAAATTACCCAAATAATTCCAGTGAAGGTGTGTGGAGTTTAAAAACACAGTGGAGCACTTCCTGTATTACCACATGACATCACAAGGTGGAACAGAGTGTTTTCTGTTTGAGAGAAGAACACAGCCTAAATATGCAGAGTTTGTGTGTTAAACATGTGTGAATGAAACAAAACACAACTCCAGGTATGTTTTTAATAAGGAAACAACATTATAACAGATCAGAAAACAGCATAATATGGGCCCTTAAATATTCTGTTCCTTTCTTCTTCTTCCTTGTTCTACTGCTGAACAGGACCTGCCTCCATCCCACTGAGAAGCACATTGTTTCAAATCGTTGTGCTCTAATTTCACTATAACACTTCAATGTCTTAATTATACATGATTGTTATCTATTTGTCTAATTCTCCCAAAAGCTCGTGGGCTCAGGCTGCCAGATAAAACTGGCTGAGTTCTCCTGTGGTGTAACTTGTAGTGCATGTGTTGTAGTAAGTTGTGGTCGTAGTAGTAGTTTTACTAATAGTAAGTAGTAGTTGTGGTAGTAGTTCCAGTATTTGTAGTAGATGTAGTTTTTGTAGATATAGCAGTCCTAAGTTGTGGTAGTAGTAAAACTAAGTAGTAGTTGTGGTATTTTTCTTTTTTATATTTTTATATACATCAAGGAACCACTCACTCATTTGTATACATACGAGATGGGTTAAGTGTCTTGCCCAAGGACACAACGACAGCATTCATCTGTGGGAGCTGGAACCCACAGATTCACTGTGAGTCAGTGGATCTGATCGCTCAGCCAATGATGTTTACGTCAAGAGCGGCATTTGAACCGCCAGCCTTTGGATAAGTGGACAAACACTCTACCAACTGAGCTACTGTCACCCAAATAGTATTTGCATTAGTTGTAGTAGATGCTGGAGTAGTTGTTGTTGTATTAAGTTGTAGTAGTTGTACTAATAGTAAGTTATAGCTGTGGTAGTTATTGTTGTAGTATTAGTTGCAGTAGTTGCTGTAGATGCCTGAGTAGTTGCTGTAGATATATTAATCATAGTAGTTGTTGTTGTTGTAGTAAGCTGTTGTAGTGGTAGTAGTAGTAGTAGTAGTAGTAGTAGATGTAGTAGTAGTTTTTACCTATCGTCCTTTAAGAAAAGCCTTGGCTTCTTCTTGTGGCCAAACTGATGAAGCTGCGAGGCCCATCATGTTTTATTAGCTAATAATGCAGGACATTAAGTGTGGCCTGAGATGGCTCACAGCGCCTCTTACAGTCTCCTGAGGGAAACTGCACAGATGCTCTCAGGACATACACAGACCTTTGACCTTTGGTTCAGTCATCCACTGGAGGCCACCAAAGTCAATTATCTATGTTCAAAATGAAATGTGACACAGCTAAAAAACTCATTTTTGGTCATTTTTTGTCAGTAACTAGCTAAATGTATAATAAGGAGCTTTTCTGGGTCCTCCACCTGCTTTTTCTATATGGTCTGTCACGATAACACATTTTGCAGTATGATAGCTTGCTTAAGAAATGATAAATGATGATATTGAATGCCGGCTGCCCTATATGCCAGAGGGGTAAGGGGCAGAAAGTAAGTAAATACTGAATGCCATTATGTCACTGACACAATAACCCTAGAGCAGGATTTCACCCTCGAAAAATAATTCTTTTGTTAAATAACCTGAGCTGAAATACAATGAAATAGTTAATGAGTCATAGAAGTTATTCAACCCTCTACAGCTCAAATCCTCCCCACTAGCACAAAGAAAAAGTACCCAAGATAAATACGTATCCCCAAAAATAAGAAGTCGATATAGTAATTATTATAACAGGCCTGGAGATGTTTTTGATTTGCAGTGGCAGAATATAACAAAATAAGGGTTGTGAATTACTGTACTTAAGTAAAAAATGTAGGTATCTGTACTTTACTTATGTAGATTTTAAAGTGGATTTTTTTTACTTCTTCTTCATTACATTTGAGAGCAGGTGTCTGTACTTTCTACTCCACTACATTTTTGAACAGGACTGAAAAGTAAAAGTATTTTTCATTATTGTTTGAGATCTGCCAAAAAGGCTGAGAGGTTTATTGTTAACACGTTCATAATTTGAGCAAATAAAAATATACAAATACAAACAGTTAGAAAAACTGATTGATGCTGTTGTTTCTATTGAACAAAATTCAGCACAAATCTTTATCAAAATCACTACATTTGAGTCTTTATAAGACCTCAAAATCAGTGCAAAGTACTTTTGCTTGTGATACTTTTACTTGAGTATTTATTTGCTCAAAACAAAATTGAGTACTTCTTCCACCACTGTTGAGTTGCCTTGAATGCTATCTCCTACGCCACAGACCGTATTATCGATCAGATCTGTGGAGAGGCGTCCCTGTTCACAGTATGAATGCAACACCGGGGGGATTGTGAAATATACAATCCTAAATATTTTGTTTAAGATGAGTGAATACATTGCGACATGATACTTCTTTGTGTGTTGCAATCTCTTTCTGGATTTCTTTACCACCTTGTTCCCTTTCTAAATGTTTCCATGTAAATTACGACACGTTGTTTTGAGGAGATAATGATGTTTTTGGAGTTCTTGTTTTGTTGTGAAATGAATCACCCAAAGGACAATGTATTCTGACGCACTTGGCCCGTAGTGTTTCTGTAATTAAGCTGTTTGAGCTGCGGCAGTGGAGGGTCTCACCCCAGAGGCCATGGCTTCACCTCTTCAGTTCTGTCATCTCAGGCTGCAGCACGTAACATCACTCCAATCTAGCTTTTATTCAGTATTCTTTAGCCAGTATTTTTCAAACAATGGCTAAAATGTGCTAGATGTTTGGAGGTCAGTAATTTTGTTTAAGAATGTTAGTTTGAAGGAGGACTTTTTCTACCCTTGGGCTGGCCAGATTTATGACTCTTAAAGGTCCTATATTGCACAAAATTGACTCGTGTGAGCTTTAAGCCATGTTATAACGTTGTTACCTCTTCTAAAACATACCTGGAGTTGTGTTTTGTTTCATTCACACATGTTTGAGTAACACTTTATTAGTTTGTCTACATCTCCAAGCTCAAAATGCTCCGTTCCACCTTGAGATGAAGCGATAGTTTTCAAGTTAACAACTACCTTTTACCTTTAGTTCAATAGAGATGGGCAATTCCAGGGTTGAAATTATCCAAATGTTCTAGTGAAGATGTTTAGAGTTTAAAAACACTGTGGAGCACTTTCTGTATTACCACATGACATCACACACGCGCACATAGAACTCAGGTTAAATATGCAGGATTTGTGTGTTAAACATGTGTGAATGAAACAAAACACACATCCAGGTATGTTTTTGATGAGGAAACAACATTATAACATCAGAAAATAGCCTAATATGGGCCCTTTAATCTCTAGCGTCTGCATGGCCACCGTATGGGGATTTAGATCGATTTCTATCTACGTCAAGGCCCCATCGATTGCAATTCAAGCTAGTTATTCCTCAGGTTGGAATAGGTTTGCTGTGCCTGCAAACCTTGAATACTCTTTTTACAGTCTGAAAACTTTAAAGCCCTGGTGCGATTTGGTTAGCAGGTCGGATTAAAGCGCTAACCATGAGCTATGTGGATCTAGGACTACAACTCCCAGCAGCTGTGTCCCCTCCCCTCTGCATCTGCACACAGGGAGCGTGGGGAAGTGATTACTCCCGGATTAGGCCTGCCTTCGCTCTGATATGTTCTCTATAATTGAATAATAGCAGCCTCACCCCAACAGTCCCTCCGCACTCGGGCCTCCAGCCTCGTCAGATCGGCACAATATTAACCATGACACAGGCGTAACCAGGACGGTAATTAATGCACTGAATCAATTACAAATTAGTCCATTTGGAGAATTCCCCGAAGGAGTCCAGTCATTACCACAGCTCTGATGGAGTTACAAGGCGTCCGCGTGGGACTGGTGTCACCGTGTCTCCAAGTCTCTAACTGTCTCCTCTTTTATCTCAGCAAGGTTGACAAGACCTGTCCTCTGTCGAATACTGCAGAGAGCAATTAGAGATCACTACTGCTGATTCTGTTACAAGCCAAACTTTCCTTCCTGCTGTTGTCACATGTTTTTTATGTCTTCTGCTTTTGAATGACAGTTGCAGTTCAGCTTCTGCTCAGCGACTGCTTGTCCAATCGTTATTATAAGGTGTTAGTAGAGTGTTTGTCCTCTCAGCCAAAAGTTAGTGGTTCGAATCTCACTCGCGACATAAAACATCATTGGTTGTGCGGTCAGATCCACTGACCCACAGGTTGGCGGTGCTATTCCAGCTGTCACAGAAGAGTGCTTGGACAGGACACTAAAGCAACCTCGCCCCTAGTGTCCATGTACTCTGGTATGTGAACGTAAAGTACTTTGAGTGCTTTGAAGGTGGAAAAGCGCTATATATAAAAATTTTACCATTAGTTTACACTTTATCAGCAGTAAATTGGCAGTTGGTCAAAACTTTGACTCTAACACTTTACAATCCATCCTAGAACCCAGCAGTTATCTGGATTGCATTTTTTTAAAAGTATTATTACTGTACTATTTGTCTGGTGTGTACTGGTGTGTACAGTATGACTTGGATATCCATCTCTAATATCCTTTTATTTTTTAGAACAAATGTATAACTTCTGCTGAGTGCTTCACCAGCTGATTTGGCAGAAATTCCATGTTTCTCAGTCCTATCAGTGTTATTTTTTCTTCCGTTTCACTAAGCCGCCATGTTTTGACACAAATAAACCATGAGTTTCTCTGATTGGTTAATCCACCTGTCAATCATGCTCATCAGAAATTGGGGAGACCGGATACAGTTCCAGAGCATGACATCGTTATAACGTTTTGTAAAAGCTTGTGGTCTTGTAATGCGTGTAATGGTACTGCAGCTGATACATGGATAATAACAGCTTTAACTAAACGGCTCTTACAGGAAGCAGTGATCCTGTAGTAAAGTTTCACTTCACACCGTTCATTTTCATCTCAAAGGTGAAAGTCATTCACAACGACAGAGGGTTTTCTCAGGCAACTCGAGACCTGATGAGGAGGTAAGATCAGTGCAGACTATACTGAGCTGCAGACACTGAGTTCACTGGAGTATATCACTTTTAAATCTTTTTTTTATTCACTGTAGAAGGCAAACAATTGAAACATATGGAAGAATGTCTAACGCTTTTATAAAGAAAAGTAATAGAGTTTATATAGGAGTGCTGCACCGCATCATCCAATTTGATGATCCTTAAAAATGGGAGACTTTAGGATCTGATACAACACTCCATTAACAAAGTCACTGTTTAATAGTGAAAATCAGTTTTGTCTGTATTATAGGAAGATGTCTGTGTAATGCCTCAGTCGTCCAGGTATGATCTATAGTAAAAGAAAAATTCATATCTGTCAACTGGACAAAAAGTTGTTGGAGTGAAGACGCTTTGTTGCTCATTCAAGCCGCTCCTTCAGTTGTATAACTGAAGAAGCAGCTTGTATGAGCAGCATCGCTTTCATATTTTGAAGGAAGCAATTTTACTATTTGTTTTCTGTTTTGTTTGTTTTTAAAGGCAATTAGTCTACTTCCTGTGATCGATCAATATTAGGAAAACTATTAGGAATAAATATTTGTTGTAATATCCGCCATAAACTCAGTCTGATTATTTGAGAAATCCAGCTTCTTCTTGAACATTTAGCTTGCTCATTGTTTGGTCTTTTCCCTGTTTTGTACCGCTGCCGTGGCGCTGTCTGTCATTGATGAATGCACCTTACAGGGCGTTCCTGTCAGAGTGCCTGACAGGTCTACTGTCACACTGTCAGAGGCGATGATCCTCAAACACAGAGCTCACACCACACTCCACCTGGACACTGTCGTCATGCATCTCCCACCCCGCCCTTCTCTGTTTCTCGCTTTCTTTTTCCTTCTCTCTCCCTGTCCTTTCTCTCCCCCCTCCTTCTCTCTCTCTCTCTCTCTCTCCTCAAAGTCACTCAGTCTGACCAGTCTCATTAGCGACTGACAGCTCCTCCGACACCTGGCACATCACATCACTATCACACTCACAAACATATGCTTTTCGACCCTTGTTGTATGGGCGCTTATCTATATTGTATTTATCCAGTTACATGTGAAAAATAAAAAAAAATAGTCTCCCTGGAGCTAGATAAGTTTAATGCCATACTATGGAACATTCTGGGCAAATCAATAACATCATGAAAGAGACAAGCTGGTTAAATTAGTTAAAATATATTTATCTGATTAGTACCGGACTATAAGTCGCACTTTTTTCATAGTTTGGCCGGGGGTGCGACTTGTATTGAGATGCGATTTATATGTGAAATATATGTTTTTTTCTTCATTATTATGCATTTTTTTGGCTGGTGCATTTATATTGGATGCGATTTATATGTGAAATATATGTTTTTTTCTTCATTATTATGCATTTTTTTGGCTGGTGCGACTTATACTCCGGAAAAGACGGTACATTCTATTCTCCTGTATATTTCTGCCTTGATATTTCCATAGTAAGGATTTTACAGTGTTACTAACTGTCATGACCAGTGTTTCTTTATGATGTTTTACCAACCACTAATGTAATTCTTGTGGGGTTATGCGTTTCATGCAGTGTTCCAGTTTACATTCTTGTCGTTCAGGGTTTCCTCTGAATTGCCTGTAAACAGAGTAGTTCTGTGTCTTAGGTGTGACCCAGAGCTGAGGCAAAGGAAGGACATGGAACACCAACAGAGTGATGTGTGTGTCTTTCATGTGGCTTGTACCAACACTCTTTAATCTCACCAGAGAAGCCCCTGTACCATGTCCCAAACACACACACACACACACACACACACACACACACACACACACACACTGGGCTTCCATGCTTCTTGGGGACATTGCATTGGTTTACATTAATTTCCTGGAGAATCATCCTAACCTTGTCCTAAACCTTAACCTTAACCTTAAAGAAGACATATTGTGCTTGAGCCTGCTACATATATAGTTATAATCTATGATACTCATGGATCATTATGTTATAATTTGCATAACTGCCCAATGGGAGCTGGCGTCTCCGTAAACGTCTTACAACAAAGAGCCGTGACGCTGCCTCTATGGATAGCTGCACATCACGTTAGCGAGTAGCGGATTTTTTTTTCATTTGTACCAAAATGACTACGCGCCGCTGCCGAATCCTACATGCATCATTGATTGAGAAAGTAAAATTGGAGAACGAAGTAAGCACAGAACAATGGGCGTATGCCGGTGGCGGTGAAAACAGGGGTTGGTGGACAATATGACATCTTGAAAATAAGCGATTAAAGATTGCTCAAACGTGCAGAAATTACTCCAAATACAACTTTGAAAGGGCAAATGAGAAGAGGAAACCGCTCAGAAATTACTCCAAAAACAACTTTGAAAGGGCAAATGAGAAGAGGAAACAGCTATAACATGGTTAAAAGCTCTGAAAAGTTAATTTTGCATAATAGGTCTGCTTTAACCAAAACCTAAACCTATTTTAAGCCGTATCTGAACTTAAAATCATGTTGTTGATCTAGTAATAAGAGATTTACGTCATGGGGACATAATTTTTGTCCCCACACGGAAGTTAGGTCCCCATGATGTGCGTGTATACAGATTTTAGTCCCCACAAAGTCATACACACTCGCCCACTGCACACATTTGTTTCATATGAGGATCAGTGCTGTGATGCAACAGAAGGGACAGTTTCTCTATCTTCAAACATGAGTCACCACAGCTCCTCTTCCAAACTCTAATTCTCTATAGCGGGCACTTGATCATACCCATCTACAAGTCATATAGTGCACGCTAGAGCTGGCACCCACATCAAAGCCAGCATCAAATACAGGTAAGAAGTGGCTCTGATTGGGTTTAAGGCAGTCCGGAGGGATTGAGATGGACGAGGGAGGAGGAAGTACTTTGGTGACTTACAACGTCGCAAATATGGAGCTCAAGAAATTCACAGTCCCCCAGAGGGATGTGGAATTAGTATCCTGTAGCATTTCTGGAGGATTCAACAGTGGTACCAGCTGTTTACATGGATTTACGGCGTTTTGCATGCGTCAGAAAAGAGCCATAATGTCACACTAGCACAAGTTCTTCAAGGAGGACAACTCACCAACTTTACTTCCAAATATAAATCGTAAATAATAAATGTTTTTACTTTAGTAAGTCTGTGTTTTGTCTAAATTTGAACATGAGTTAACTATGGCATTAAACTTCTATCACCATGAAGACACATAGATGATGCAACCAAGCCTAGTTACGAGTCAGTTCTGTGGAGAGGTGACCCCGCACAGTAAGAATGCATGTTTTTCACTACATCAAAACATCCATCCGTCCGTTTTCTTCCGCTTATCAGGGGCCGGGTCGCGGGAACAGCAGTCTAAGCAGGGACTCCCAGACTCCCTCACCCCAGACACTTCCTCCAGCTCCTCCGGCGGGACCCCAAGGCGTTCCCAACTGTCACACCTGTTACTGAATCAATCCGAGATAGATATTTTTAATGCTATACCGTGAAACATTTCAGACAAAGCAATAACATTTGAGTTGAGACAAGCAGATGGCGGACACCACAATTTTAGCATAGTGCACATTTAAGGGCTGGCAGGGGCTGTGTATACTTTAACTTCCAGATGTTGATGTGGAAAGTTTTTTGTTGTGTTTTCTGTATTATAAAGTTTGTCCTGGTTTAACTTAGCATGTTACCAGATCAAGTTGTTT
>KN485810.1:0-22806 GCA_000787095.1 Periophthalmodon schlosseri
CACACACACACACACACACACACGGTCCTGGTCCATACCTGTGGGTCGGTTGTCGGTGCGGGGCAGGTGGCGTGCCTTCAGGACTACCACACTCAGGGTGTTGGTGGTAGACTGGTAACACAGGGACAGGAGCAGCTCACCTCGGCCCGAGGTCTTCTGCACAAACCACAAAACATAAAACCACCTTTACATCTCCTCTACATCAAAAACATCCACCAATAGGGGTTATGCAGATGACATCACAACCTTTGGACCTCTATCAGTGAATGGCAACATTATATTGGTGGTTTTCAGATTCTAGAAAGTGATGATGTCATACTCCCAGATGGGGGCAAGAGACAGATTTCCCTATTGACTACATTGTACTTTGGCATGAAATATCTGAAAGGTAAACATACAAATGCTGAATCTGATCATTTCTATTAGTGACTAGATCCATTCACTTCTTGTATGCCTATAGAATGTTGTGATGTCATCTGAAACCCAGCAATGAGTGTCAGTGGTGAGTAATGACATTTTCTCCTGTAAGAGCCCCAAACACTTCTCACATGTGACAGAGCTGCTATTGTCTGATAATAAATATAAAAGTTCACAACTTGGCTCAATATTTAGTTTCTACCTGATATCTACAACAAGAAAATAGAGTCATTATTTCCAATGTTATTTATTTGATTTATTTCTTGGGCCTTGACAATTCACATTTCAAAGCTTTACTTTATAATGATATTGTCATATTAGCCCATGGACTCCTGTTCCTTTAGCTAAATCTCATGTTGCTGCTGCACCAGAACCCGACCCTCCCTCTGGACTTCTGATGGATCTGTGCTGTGGTCAGAGCTCTCCATATGTGTGTGTGTGTGTGTGTGTGTATGTGTGTGTGTATGTATGTGTGTGTGAGCAAATGAAGCACTAACTGTTCTAGGTCTATATTCAACTAAAGAATTTCTTGTTCCAGCAAGATGATACTCGATTTGATTGGACAACATTTAAACCCTGGTTTAGTCCTAGTTTAGACCACACTTACACTACCAAGACTAGAACTGGACCAAAAGCCAGCCTGTCTAAATAGGGCTAAAAGGACCAAACATGGACAAATGTCCATGACACTCTTTACAGTTAATTTTGTCTCTGTAAATTCCTAGTATAAACCTGGTTTAATCCTGCAAGTCTAAGGTAGACCATGCTTAGTCTTGGTTTAGTCCTGGATTAGTCCTTGTTGAAACCTGTTGTGGCCCAATATAGATCTGGTTTGATCTGGGTATTGTCTACATTAGGCTATGTTTAGACCTTGTTTCAGGCTGCTTTAGTCCTTATTTAGACCTGGTTTAGTCCTAGGTTAGACCTGGTTTTAGTCCTAGGTTAGACCTGGTTTAGTCCTGGTTAAGTCCTAGGTTAGACCTGGTTTAGTCCTAGGTTAGACCTGGTTTAGTCCTGGATAAGTCCTAGTTTAGATGTGGTTTAGTCCGAGTTTAGAATTGCTTTGAAGAAGATTCATTCCTTATACAGGTTTAGTCCTGGTTTAATCTGGGTTAGTCCATTTTTATTTCTAGATTAGTCCTGGTGTAGGCCTAGTTTAGATCTGGTTTAGTTCTTGTTTAGAGCTGGTTTAGTTCTGTTCTTAGTCCTTTTACAGTAAGTCCTGTGGTTGGATTCAGATGGGACTATAGCCCAGTGTTAAGTTTCTGATCTATATCAGTGTATCTTTGTCACAGGAAGTGCAGGCTCAGGTGCTGATTGGATTTCACATGCAGCAAATGTGCCTCCTCTCCTCCCAGAACCATTCTCTTTTCTTATGTTCCTTTTACAAATCACAGATAAGTTATAAATGTTCCATTTACTCTACTGTATATTTTAATATTCGTGCATTTAGTATGTACTTTGTTGGAGTGACTTGCCCAAAGACACAGTATCTATTGAGACTGTGTCTGCTATATAGTTATTATCTATGACACCTGTGGATCATTATGTTATGATTTGGACATTTTACATTGCAATATTCATCTAAATTGACTTAAAAGAAACAAGTCTTCTGACTTCTGTGTTAGAAAATTGCAGTGCCCGATGGGATCCGAGACAATGGATAGCTGCACATCATGATAGCGAGCCGCGCATTTTTTTTCATTTGCACCAAAATGACTACACAGCGCTGCCGAATCCTACACATTAACCGATTAAGAAATTAAAACTGAAGAACGTGTGCTGGTGGTGGTGAAAACGGGAAATGATCGGCAATTAAAAATAATCGATCAACGATTGCTCAAACATGCACGAATCCTTTCAAATACAACTCAGGGTGAGTAAATGGTGAGGGGAAACAATTATGTGATTGATTAGAAGCTCTGAAAAGTCAATTTTGCAGAATAGCTCTGCTTTAATGTGTTAGTATCAAAGTTTGTGAATATAAAAAGAAGACAAAATGAACATCTTTGGATTAAGTTGTGAGTACATGTTGTCGCAGTTACCTTGCTGTCCTTCTTGATGATCTCACGGCTCATGAGGATTCTGCCCTCGCTCAGGTCGATGCCGGACAGGGGCACCAGGCTCTCTCCGATCACCTCGTCCCTGGAGAACCGGTCGAAGCTGAGGACCACAAAGTGCAGGCTGAGCTGGGCCACACGCGCCTGGGACAAACCATAGAAGCTGAAGGTCTCGTCGAAGGCTGGGCTCAGGGTCTTCCTCAGGACCCGGGTCTTCACACGGTGCTTCTTCTCCGGCAGCAGGGTCAGCTTGATGTAGGGGTCAGAGGTCAGAGAGTGCTCGTCTGTGGGGGTCAGGCCCTGGGCTTCCTGTGGGCGTGGAAAGGATGTGGGCAAAGAAGACATGTCAGACACATCAGAAAGTAGAATGAGCCTCACATAAGTCTCTCATTTGGGTTACCAGTTCCAATGCTGAAATCTAGTTGATTTAAACCTAAAATGCCTCTCTCTGATCTGAATCGTCTCTACCTAAACCCCAGCACCTGCAGTCAATCAATAATCAGTGCTAGTGCAGCCTCTGCAGCTCAGTGAGTGAATTCTGGAGGTTCTGAGCTTTTACATGAGGCCTGTCCATATACTGAGGATGAGAAAAAATGTGTATGTGTCCTCTATCTACACAGGATCACACAGGAGGAAAGATTACATTACAATAGTTCAAGTGGGGTTATCCAAAAAAATCAATGCTCACATAATGATCAATACAAGCAGCTCTTGAGGTCAAAATAAGTCTGTTGTGTACTGTCTGCATTATAAAGCATGGTATTGTCTGAGAATTAGTAAGTGTGCGATTAGCATGCTAGTTGTTGTTAGCATTACAGTGATGACTCCACTCTAGCCTCTGAAAGTTGTACCATGTGAAAGTTGTAAATTCATCAAGGTGAATAATTAGGATGCTCAGAATGCAAAAGGTGAAGAATATCTTTTGAAATAAAATGAACTAGTTCTGTTTTTCACATTTTTAAGACAGTAAAAATCAGGTACAGTCCCTTTAATATATTGTGCTTGTTTCTGCTATATAGCTATAATCTATGACACCCGTGGATCATTATGTTATAATTAACACATTTTAAATTGCAATATTCATCTAAAACGACTTAATAAAAGAAACAAGTCCACTGACTTCCAAGTTAGAAAACATCATCACAACAAAGTGTTGTGAAGTTGTCAGCAGCTCCAATGGATAGCTGCACATCACGCAGGCGAATTGCGTACCAAAATGACTATGCAAAACTGTCGAATCCTACGTGTATCACCGATACAGAGCAGTGGGCATATAATGGTGATGGTGAAAACAGGAGTTGATGTGCAGTATAGGGTCTTGAAAATAAGCCATCGCTCAAAATAAAACTTCAGGTGGGAAAATTATGAGAAGAAACAACTATAACATAGCTAAAAGCTCTAAAGTCGATTCTGCATAATAGGTCTGCTTTAATGGTAAACCACTATTTTGAATGTACCTTAATGTGCACGATGAAAGCCTTCTTCTCAGCCTGGTACTCTAGGGAGAAGTGCAGCGTCCCCAGCCCGCCGTCACGCTCCTCTGCTGGAGCTTTCTCCAGCATGGGTGTGGGGGCCTGGCTGGAGGTGGTGCTGGAGGGAGAGGCTGGCTCCCTGTGCTCCGTCACCCCAGGCTGAGTGAAGCCCGCATGGGGAGAGGGCAGCTCCAGGTCGGGGGAGCTCCGGACCTTCTGCTGGGAGTAATGCAAGCAAGATTTGTCAGTCACATTTGCTTATGTAATGTTTTGAAAACACACACAAAAAATTTTAATCATCATTGTTCCACCAAATACTCCAATTGATACTTTGCAGCTAATGTAATCACATTCCCTGGAGGTGTTAAGCTAACTGAAAGCACTACTCTGTCTGAAGCTCTGTTACTCAAGTTAGACTTAATATGAACTTTATTTTAACACAATCTGATCAGAAAGAGCTGACTTGGTTGAAACTTCAACAGGTGAGCTCATTTGTGCTAAGTCTCTCACATATTAAATTACAATCGCAAGCTAGCTAGCATTAGCCAACAGTTTTTCAATTAGTCAATCAAAATCAAACACCTAAATAGAACCATGAACACTCGTATTGATCACAGGCTCCTGAAAATGTGTTGTTTAAATTCATTTTACATTTTTTCTTGAGTTTTCAGGCTTATCTTAAAATGTTTTGGCAGTGTTTGCTAATGTGTGCATTGCGTCATCATGGTAACTGCTGAACATTCCGCCAATAGAGATGCATGTAGAACACCCCAGCGTGACGTCACAGCAAATTATCAATAGCATCGCCCATAGCTGTACCCACCTCTGCCCTCTGCTGGTGGTGGTGGTGGAAGGGCTTGGTGGTGAAGTTCCCATTGAGGTCCCTCTTCTCAAGCTCCAAGTGCATGGTGGGCCTGGTGCTCCCTCCAGGGCTGGGGGCCGGTTGTTTGGGACTGTGGGGGCAGACGCTGTGGGTGTTGCCATTGACGTCGGTCTTTGTCAGCTCGTGGGTGGAGGATACGGTAGCGGTCTTCTTGCTTCGGGTCAGGCTCTCAGGGTAGATGTCCACACCCTTGAGCATGTGCACGAACTTGTAGGGGGGGCTCTGTTGGGTCTTGGAGGTCTTGCGCTGGCAGCAGATCCAGGCGAAGGCGGAGACAGTGAACACCAGGCCAAAGATGCTCACTAGAGCCACACCAGCTGGGACCGCCACTGACAACACAACCGGAGGAGATTATTAATACAGTGTTTTTGGGTTTATGCATTTTAATAGCTTACTTAATTCAAATGTGGATCATTTTCTTAAAGGGGGCTATTACACTTCTATGGGCTATCAATCTACTAACACATAACATATTTACCATGTTACCTTTTATTGTTTTAAAAATGCTATATTCACCAAAAACAACGTATTAAAGTGTTTAATAAGTTTCATTTTTATTTTTGACGCTCTGAGTCCCCCCTCCCCTAGCCCCCTGCTGAGTCACTCCCTCTTCAGAGCGCTATCACAACACAGTCAGTGTGCATCCTGCTAATGAAACTATAGCATGTTTTGTATCATGCTTTATGACATGGGAAAAAGCTCCAAAAACTCAATTTAAGACACTGACAAAGTTCAGTTGTGATTGTAGTACCTTATTTAAACCTGTAACAATGCAGCCTACATATAGTTCCATTAAATAATGCACTTATGCACTTTTGTCTTATTTCTGTTGTAACAAGAAAGCAGATAAACAAACCCACACTTTAAAGGTGCACTATGTAACTTTTCTGGTGAAGGGTCTGACACAAGATTGTCTCCATGGAGATGTTGCTTTATCTGGAATATTTCACAGTATGGCATTAAACTTAACTTCTATGTCCACTGAGACAAACACGTGATGCTACCAGGTCAAGTTACAAGTCAGATCTGTGTGGAGGCGACCACGCTCATAGTAAGAATACATGTATTTTAAGGCATTTGTTTAGCACTACACCTGTAATAGACGTAATAGAATAAATGCAAGACAGAAACATTTAACGCCATACTATGGAACATTCCAGACAAAGCATCTCCATGGAGACAAGCAGGTGATGGACCTCCACTACATAAGTCAGACATTTCACCTTTAAAATGTAATAAAAATCACCTATTATTAAACTAAAATATTCAAAAATGTATTTTCATTTGAAATTGATTTTATTATTTGATTTACTAAAATGGGGGATCTTCACTTTTGAAAACCATGGTCTGAAGAAGTGACTCGACCATGTCTCCACTCAGAGAACCTAGGTCACAGTGTAACCTTCACCGCTGGGTTTAAAATGCATATGACAGGTTAGACTGCTCATTTCACTAAAACATAGTCAGCATCATTATATTTAAAATTTGCTTATTTTCTCATAATTTGACAATTTTGGTGAAGTGCATAATTTAACTTCCTGGTTGGACACAGGCAGCAGCTGTGACATGTGTAGAGGTAATTTCAGAACTATTACCTTGCAACCATAAAGTAAACAAAGGCAAAAACCTGTTTAAATTACATAATAGTTATGATAAGAATAATAAAAAAAAATAAATGACAACACCTTTATTTTGTTAAAAGAAGGTTTAAACTGTCATAAAAATGCCTTCATTGTGCATAAATTGTCCCTGCGTTTTGGATAAAATTTTCCTTGTTGATTGACCACAGGTACTATCCACCAAACCAAGTCATAATTAGAAAAAAAAAAATGAAAACCTGTCATATGCACTTTAAAAAAGAAAATGTATCAAAATCCCAAAATGCTATACTGCGGAACATTCCAGGCAAAGCAATAACATCTCCTTGGAGACAAGCAGGTGCCAAACTGAAACTGAGTGGAATGTGTAATGAGTGGAATGTGCAATGAGTGTAGTGTGCAATTTCATTATTATTGTTATTTTTTAATTATTAATGTTTTGACCCTTTTGTGACCCCAGCCCTTGGGACAACGGATGGAAATTAGCCTTTGGCTATAATCCGGCGTGTTTACGCTCATGTTAAATCATGTCTGTTCATTAACACGCAATGTCCCAACCAAATAAATAAATAAATAAACCGTCCACCAGAAAAAATACACAGAGTACCTTTAACTATGCCTTCTTTCATGTCTTCTGTTTGTCTGCTCCTCTGGCACAAGATTCTATGGTAGTAATGAAGTTATATCTAATCTGAATCCCTTGTAATACATTTCATTTTGATTATCCATCCTTATAATACTTAGTCCCATTATCTCATGCCTGATATTGCCTCAGTGCTGACCACTTCCTCTGTAAAACCCAAAGACCACATGCTCCGAGGGGGGAGGCGCTAGTCCTAGTTTAGTTCTGGTTTAATCCTGGTTGAGTCTAAAACACATTTTTAGTCTGTCTGTCGTAGTTTACCTTGGGTTTTATCCTGGTTTAGTAGTGATTCAGTCAACATGTTTGTCCTGTTTTTAGCCTGGTTCAGTCCTGGTTTGGTTCGGGTTTTTTACTGGCTTAGCCCTGATTCAGGCAATATGTTTGTCGTGTTTTTAGCCTGGTTTAGTCCTGATTTGGTTTGGGTTTTATCCTGGTTTAGTCCTGATTCAGTCAACATGTTTGTCCTATTTTTAGCCTAGTTTAGTCCTGGTTTGGTCTGGGTTTTTTACTGGTTTAGCCCTGATTCAGTCAATGTTTGTCGTGTTTTTAGCCTGGTTTTTGGTTTGGTCTGGGTTTTATCCTGGTTTAGTTCCGGTTCAGCCCCGATTCAGACTTGGCCAATCTATAAGCTATTTATCCCGGGTTTTTCATGGTTCGCTCCTTGTTTAGTCCTGTTTTCGTTTTGGTTAAGTCAACATCTTTGTTCTGTTTTTAGCATTGGTTTAGTCCTGCTTTAGTCCTGGTTTTGTCCAGACTGTTCTGGTTCAGTCTTGGCATCCTGTTTTAGTCATGATTCAGTCAACATGTTTGTCCAGTTTTAGCCTGGTTTAGTCCTGATTTAATCCTGTTCAACCCTGATTCAGTTTTAGCCCATCTATAGTTTATGTGTTCCTGGTTTAGTCCTGGTTTGTTCATGGGTTAGTCCTGGTTTTGTCCTGGTTCAGTCGTGGCATATCTATAGACTGTCTACCAAGGGTTTATCATGCTTTAGTCCCACTTAAATCCTGGTAAAGTCAACATGTTTTACTCTGGCTTTGGTTTGGTCCTGTCTTAGTCCTGGTTTAGTCCAGGCTCAGTTCCAGTTCAGTTTTGGCCCATCTACAGCCTGCCTTTTCAGGGTTTGTCATGGTTTAGTCCTGGTTTAGTCCTGATTTAATCCCATTTAGGGTTCTGGTTCAGTCCTGATTTGTCCTGGTTTAGTCGTAATTAAGACTGAGCTCCATTGTGACCTGAATAATCCTGATTATCGATTAACCTAATAATCTTGACATCACTTTTAATTACAATTACATGGCTGGAACTATACTCAATTACAAGTGCAAGGTTTAAAAATCAAAAACAAAACAAAACAAAAAAAACCCCAAACAAACAAATACCAAAAATCTACTCAGTTACGCTACAATATGTAACGTGAGTATTTAGTAATCAGTCATTTTCCACCCCTGGTTCTCCTCATGCTGGGTGGAGCCCTCTCTACCCCGACACGACACCGGTGCCAGCGGGGGTCGCGACTCACCCCGGCACCTCCCTCCCACCGCGATGCCCTTTGGCGTCGTTAAAAATCGATCCATTTACGTTCACTGAAACCAACGTACTTAGCATATACAATTGACAAGCATTTTACAAAGCAACAATTCTGGATTTTTCTCGTAATTGTTAACCCCAAGAGGCCCGTGTTACAAAACGATTTTACAGTAGGTCTACGTATCTTACATCGTGACGTTCATCCATTACATTGCGTCATGCGCGTAATCCTGCATTTTAAACATTATTTTTAACAAAGAAAATTAATATATTTACATTATGAACGATGAACTAATTAATATTGATGTCCCTCTCTTTGCTTGGGGACACTGGAACCAACATTAAGCAAGTGTAGGGCTATCAGTTTGGCAGGACTATTAGCTATAGAAAATCCACGAATTAACCGTGTCATTTTTATTAGTGACAATCCGCATAATTAAATCATAGGTTTATAATATCATTCTGTCAATCATTTACGCAATTTCGTCATTTTTCCCAGATCCAAATCCAGTTACGAGCGAACCAGGGCTAGTTACGGGGGGAAAAAACGTGAAAAAATTCTAGTTCCTTACCGATCTGCGCCCCCTCTACCACCATCGGAGCCATGTTCGCTGTCCAAGGTTCTGAATCCCTCCGCTAAGGATCCCCTTAAACGTTCTCTTTTCGGCGTTTAGTTCCTTTACGCTCCCTTACGTCTATCGCTTTCAGCAGTTTACGTTTTGTCTGTTTTGGAATGATGGAAAAGCTTCGTCGTCTGTAGGATGCTGCTGTCCGTGCGCTTGTCCGTGTCTCGATGCTGTGTGCGCGGATGAGACCAGGGACACACCCGCCGTCTCCCCACCCATTAATGTAGCCCATAATAAAACTAGAGGAGTCATCGTCATGGTAACCTATAGTAACCGACAGCCAGCGGCCATGTTTAGACTTTACGATTATACACAAGAACTCATGCAAGCTAATAGGGAGCTGGACTTTTTAATCCCAATTTTCGCTTAATATTATTACACAAAATGGATTCTTGTGAGCTTTAAGCTATGTTATAATACCTCCACACACACACACACACACACACACACACACACACACACACACACACACACATACACAAAACATACCTGGAGTGGTGTTTTGTGTCATTCTCACATGTTTGAGTAATCCTTTATTAGTCTGTCTACATCTCCAAAGCTCAAAATGCTCTGTTCCACCTTGTGATGTCATTGTAGTGGTAGTTTTCAACGTTTTGTTCAGTAAAGACGGGCAATTCCAGGGCTGAAACTATCCAAATAATTATAGTGAGTGAAGGTGTGTGGAGTTTAAAAACACAGTGGTGCGCTTCCTGTATTACCACATGACATCACAAGGTGGAACAGATTGTTTTCTATTTAAGAGGAGAACTAAATATGCAGGGTTTGGGTGTTAAACATGTGTGAATGAAACAAAACACAACTCCAGGTATGTTTCTGATGAGGAAACAACATTAACATAGATCAGAAAATAGCTTAATTAAAGGTGCATTATGCAACTTATTTTTAGATGTCATCTATGCATAATTGAGTAATTTAGTGATCTTTTCCGGGCCATATTTGAACCCTTCTTACAGTTAGCTGTAAGATTCTGTGCAATGCTCAGTCCACACACCTACGTCACCCATGCTCCCACATGACAATTCTCCATAAATATACAAAAACATGATACAAAACTATACACTGCAACTTGACAAACCTGATGTGATGTGCAATAGTTTCATTAGCAGGATGCACACTGATTGTGTTGTGATAGACCTCTGAGGGAGGAGTGACTTAACACGGAAGAGTGTTTTCTGTTTGAAAGAAGAACTCAGTCTAGAGATGAAGGATTTGTGTTACACATTTGTTACACGTGTGAATGAAACAAAACAATACTCCAAGTGTGTTTTTGATGAGGAAACATTATAATATAGATAAATAGTAGAATAAATAGTGTAATATGGGGCATTTAACAATGTATATCTTTTTAATGGGAGAAGACCTCAAAAATATTGCCTATAACAGGAAGCTAAATCTAATCTAATCTAAAATCCCATGAGTGAGAATTTTGCTGTTTCTACTATCACAAGATGGCCGCCGCAATTGTTGCCAGGGAGACAGTATATCCATGGGTTTCTCTAGCCTTTTATGAATAAATTTCCCTCCACTCTGTTCGCTCCCTCTCTTCCTCCAGTCCTTATTTGTCAGTGATGTATGCGCTCTCCCCGGGCCCCTCCCCCCTCCCCTCCAGTAATAACGCTGAGCTCATCCACTGACGCTGCCCGTGACGCAGGGACTGAGGAGGGACTGAACCAGGACCAAAACAGGGCTGGATCTGGACTGGACTGAACCTCCAGTAAAACAGGACTGAAGCAGGCCTGACCTAAGACTGAAACCAGAGTGAACCAGGACTGAATTAGGGTTGAAACAGGGCTGAATCAGTGGTAACATAGCTGGACCAGGACTGAACTAGGACTGAACCAAGACCGGACCAGTGCTGAATCAGGACCAAAACAGAGTTGAACCAGGACTGAACCCTAACTGAACCAGGACAACACCATATGGCTGAACCATGATTAGACTGAATTAGGGTTGAACGAGGACTTAAACAAGACTAAACCAGGACTAAATCAAGACTAAGGAGGACTGACACTCCCTCTAGTGGTTTTCATTACAAATGATTTTCCTCACAGTGTTAAGTAATTTATGTCTATCATATTTCTCACCAAGTTTTAATATTATTCATTACCAAATCCTATGTGTATCACTGATTAAGAAAATAAAATTGGAGAATGAAGTAAGTATAGGGCAATGTCCGGTCAAGGTTAAAATGGGAGTTGATCGGCAATATGGTGTCTTGAAACTAATCGATTAAAGATTGCTCAAATATGCACGAATCACTCCAAATACAACTTTGCACGTGTAAATGGTGAGGGAAAACAACTATAACATGGTTAAAAGCTCTGAAAAGTTGATTTTGCAGAAAAGGTTTAACACTGCTTTAACACAAATATCTCTAATTTTGCACAAATTCCAAAGCTTTGTCCTTACAAGCTTACTTCCATTTCAAGTTTTATCTCTTCAATGAGAATTACGTAACACATCCCATTTTGCTGTATCTTTAACACAATGGTGTGCTATTTAAAGGCACTATACCTGATTTTTACTGTCTTAAAAATGTGAAAAACAGAAGTAGTTCATTTTAAACAATTTGTAGTGGTCCAAAGTTACTCCACACTTACCTTATGCATTCTTAGCATCCTAATTATTTTCTGCGATGAGTTTATTTTTGCCGTCACAAAAAGGTAACAAGAACTAGAATGCTAATGCACACTTCATGATTATTACTTACATTGACCTTAAGAACTGTTTATGGAGCTCAACAGTGATGATCTGCCCCAGGTTCCAGAAATAAATTTCCCGTTCATTTTTCTCATAGACTATCTGAAAAAAAATCATATTAAAAGTTTGAAAGCTTGCTCAGACTGTCTTAAAAATGTGAAAAACAGAAGTAGTTCATTTTAAACAATTTGTAGTGGTCCAAAGTTACTCCACACTTACCTTATGCATTCTTAGCATCCTAATTATTTTCTGCGATGAGTTTATTTTTGCCGTCACAAAAAGGTAACAAGAACTAGAATGCTAATGCACACTTCATGATTATTACTTACATTGACCTTAAGAACTGTTTATGGAGCTCAACAGTGATGATCTGCCCCAGGTTCCAGAAATAAATTTCCCGTTCATTTTTCTCATAGACTATCTGAAAAAAAATCATATTAAAAGTTTGAAAGCTTGCTCAGGGCTAATCAGCTCTATAGTGACTAATGACCTATAACTGTATTTCAAAATCTGTTATATCTGTTATAAACTGCAAAGTTATTAAAGCATTTTGCAGAATCTTGTGTTTTGGACTCAAAACAACTGTGTTATGGACACTAGTTATCACATAGCTTGTTAGCCTCCACGATGCCTTTGAACTCTTATTATTTTATTTTTTTGAAACGTCTATGGGAAAAATTTATGGAAATGTACTTCTGGAACCAGAGCAGGTGGTCACTGTTGAGCTCCATTGTCTGTATCTTAAATAGCTTTCTACCATGTTATAACAATGTTTCCTCAACGAAAACATGCCTGAAGAGGTTTTATATGTCATCCATGCATGTTTGAGTATTTTAGTGATTTTCCCTGGGTCCTATTGGCACCCTCCTTAGCTTAGTTAGGTGTAAGGTTCTTTGCGATGCTCAGTGTTTGAATCAGGATCAAATCAAGACAGAACCAGGGCTAACATAGGGCTGGATCCAGGACTGAACCAGGACTGGATCAAGACTGAACCAGGATGAGCCAGGACTGAAATAGGGTTGAACTATGGAGTTGAATTAGGACTGAACCAGAATCAAACAAGTCGGAACCAGGGCTAAAACAGAGCTAAACCAGAACTGAACCAAGACTGAATCATGATTGAACTAGGTTTGAACCAGGACCAAACCAGGACTGCATCAGAATCAAACCATCACGGAACCAAACTCACATCTTTGTAAAGTATTGAACCTGCGTGTATTCCGGATTCAAGGCAAGTTATCAGGGAAGTAGAACAGTAGTTCTCCGATGAAGCCCCATGAACCAATGAGGTTTTCCAGCCAAGTGATTCACAAAGTGGTTCAGTAATGAAACTTCACATTGCTGCCATCTGCTGTGGATTTGTACATATTACAACCAAAAGTATTTTTTCCCCCACTGTATAGATACTGTGTGCGTTTCACTTGGCCTAGGCAGAATATAGACGCTGGCTCTTTGTATAGGCCAACTTATTTCTTTAGACACTCATATAGGCTACATCCAGTTGTTTAGTATTGAATAAACATAAGCCAATTAATGCATTTTTCTCTCATTTTCATTCAGAAAAAACATCTTCTCAAGTGTTTTGGGGTCTAGATGATGTCTTTTTTTTACAGAGTATTTCCCCATTTTTGGAAAACACATTTTCACATGGTACTGATGATGCTGGAGAGCACAAGAATCATTTGGCCATTTTATAGAGGTTTGGATGCTGGCGCTGGAACCTAGTCCAGTAAAGCAGTGGATCCTCATTTCTGGGAATGTGGACCTCGGCCATGTACCGATCCTCTTCAGTGGTGGCGATCCCTACTGGAATGTCCTGTCTGCGGCAATGACTCTGGTGAACTGCTGGTCCCTGTCTCTGTTCAACCCCTGTGTGGATGAATGTGACACCTTTGTAAAGATTAGGGTCTAGGCATTGTATAGAATGCCTGGTGTTTTTAGGCAAAGTAGGACAATTGATATTTTATTATCTACTTTGCCGAGGTGTCCTGTGTGACAGTTTTGGATTTTATTTTATTAAAGGCAAGTTTTGAGCCTACATTTAACCTATACCAACAAACTTTCTTTGTGGTCAGGTTTTCTTTTTATACATTTTTTATATTAATTCTCAAATTATGAATCAATTAAATGAACTTAACAATGCCACAATGCCAAAAAAAAATCAAAATAAATGTATAAGGTGCACAGGTAAATGAGTTGAACGAGGCAAGAAGGACTGCTAGCGGCTGAGACACAGGGTCATGGGGCATTATGGTGGACTACAATTTACTATGCTAATTGTAATGGGTGGTGCCTCGAGGTGTTGCTGCAGCCCCATGGCCAAACAAGAGTTAAAGAGGAGGCTGGCTTTTTTGCCCACGAGTTTCCATAGGAGGCCAGGGTGTTGCTCTTTGTGACTGAAGTATTTGTGAGTTTTGACTGGTGCCATTTCATTGTGTTTTATTGTTCATTGGCAATGCAGTTTTTAATCACTGATTTGATGGTAGGAACCACACAAGGGTTTTAATCGTGTTGTGACCTGTTGTGACATTGTGGACTGCATGTGGGATATCTAGACGTACTCAATAGAATGCCCAGACAAAGTAGAGAATATTTTCTACTTGATCTGGCCGTGTGGATCCTTTGAAGATTTGAATTTGAGTTATTTCACAATTTTTTCTTTGCTACACAATTCTATATATCTTGCTTCATATATTTCATGTCTTCCGTAAGTATAAAATGTAGAAAGTACAACAGAATGAAAAATAACAACATTGAACAACATTGAATGAGAGGGTGTGTCCAAACTTTTGACTGGTAGTGTACATGCAGTAACACAGTACATTTCAGCAAGGTGTCCAGAATTCTGCTGACTTTAACAAGAAAACAAAGGCTTATATTTTGTCAAATAATAACTATTATGTGAAGTCATGGCAACAGAATTATTGGAGGCCATACCTTTTTTTTTACCAGCTAAGAAAATCAAAGGACCAAAGTTATACTGTTGGATTGTGTGAAATTAGCCGTTTGTTTTTCCTGTATCCATGGAGACTGAGCATCTATCATTATGTAAATTAAACATGCCCCAGTGCAATATGGTTGCTAAGAATTACCTATAGTATAATGCAATAATTTTCAATCAGAAAGTAAAATTAGAACCACTTGCCAAATGGTAATTATAAATAGGTTAATGTGCCTTACTGAAATGAATAGTCTAACCTGTGATATGCGCTTTCTGGTGAATGTGCATGAATACCTACACAGTGTGCGTGTCGTGCTACTATAAGATGGCACAAGTGGGATCAAAGTAACATGGCATAATGTGTCCTTCATCCAATGTTTCCATCATAAGTAAAACATAATATGAGACGTTTGTATAAAGCCTCGGTCGTCTAGGTACGATCCATAGCAAAAGAAAAATTATTTTCTCTCAGCTGGACTAAAGTTTTAGAGCAAAGACGTTCCGCTGCTCATCCAAGCCGCTTCTTCAGTTCTGGTCAGATTACTGGTGGACACTACCTTATATCTGTCTGAAGGGAGGAGCTACACTGACCACCTATTTGTATACAGTTTTCTGTTTGTTAGTCTATTGAACTACATTACAAGTGTGAACTGTGCCTGAGTCATGTTTAGCACAATCGTTCAGGCCCCTAATTAGCATGCTGGCTATCACTATTGTTTTCCTTGTTTTGATTTAGGTCTGAGGATGGAGTTATAAATAGGAGATAAATAATGTCTAAGCCCCCCATTCCTGTTCAAAGTCTTTCCTAACAAAAATGACCTCTAACTCCCCTCTCAAACCATTTCTTTTCTATCTTCAAAGGAGTGGTTAGTGGCTTTGAGATGGAGATATATGGCAGATTGGGGTCCTGAGCTACTCTCGCGACTGTATTGGTACATTCTCTGGAGTGGAGTGTTTTTGTTTCTCCAATGTAACACTGTTTCTGGCTCGGGGTTTTGTCCTTTGGGTGAACCAGTGTCTGTCTTTAAGTGTTTGTAAGTTTGAAATAGACCGGGATTTCATGCTGTCTGAAATCCTTTGAAGCATTTCAGGCATATGAGCTCTGTAAGGAATCATTACACCTTTTCTCCTAGATTCTGATTCTCTATTGTCTGGTTTTTAACACACAGTTGGTGTGTCTTAAAAGCTTCAGAGGATTTTCAAGCAGCATGAAATCTTTTAGCTAACAAACAGAAACTATAGCTCCTCCTTTCAGATAAATATAAGGCAGTTTCCATCAGCTTGCACATAATGATTTTTAATATCTGTATGGACTGTAGAAAACATAAGGTATTGGACATGGTGACATTTTATTGTATTTTACTTCTAATGTTAATGATGAACTGTTAGTTTTATAATGTAATTGTAATGAAATGTGTATTTTTAACGTGTATTCACCTACCCAGGGACTGCAGATGGAAAGTAGTAGTAGTAGCTAAATCTAGTACAAATAATATTTTCTTTTATAAGATGAATGAATTTGTACATGGTCCCTGACAAATAACGAATAAAGAAAAAAAGAGAAAAAGCAATCTGACCAGAACTGAAGAAGCCACTTGGATGAGCAATGAAACGTCTTCACTTTTGTCCAGAATTTTGACAGAATTGAGTTTTTCTTTTGTTATAATATGAGACATTCCCACAGTGCAGTTCAGCAACGTGAATGATTGTACATGGTGGTCACATTTAAATCACAGATTTACATATGATACATGAAACCAGAAGTTAATGTCAAAAATAACAACTTTATGAGTGAAATCAAAGTTCTGTCCTCTGTTCCTCACAAGGTAGAAAACCGTGTGGCCTGGGGTCCTTTGAAGTGTCCTGCTGTGAGGGTTGATGATTTTAGAAACGTTGATCAGTATCGCTTGAAGCTTTACTCTGGTCCATGGAGATAACTTAGTTTTTAGAGTTGTAAAGATAGGAATAAAACCTGTTTATTCTCCCTCTTGTTGTGGTTGTCAGCTCAGGAATGTGCTTTTTCCTGTGTAAAGATATACAGACGCAAACAGCTGGTGGGGGAGGATGTTACCGCAGCAGTGATATTCAATAGTGACATGAGAAATCATAGTTCAGTATCTCTACACTTTATATATGAGCTCATGCAATCATCCATGTCAGCTGTGAGTAAACAGCCTCTTTGAACTGGAGGTTGTGAAAGGTTATAGTTAAATATTTGAAAGCTGGGAAAAGTAGCAAAAAAGTTAAATTTAAATAAGTGAAAATATACTGAGGCGGATGGTAACATTTTCTTTGAAGTTATAAATGTGAAAAGCAGTGGTGGAAGAAGTACTCAATTTTGTTAAGTAAAAGTACAGATACCGGAGCAAAAAAAAAATGCGCAAGTTAAAGTAAAAGTATCACATGAAAAAAAAAATCAACTTAAGCAAAAGTATTTAAGTGCCTGTTTAAAGTGTACAAAGTAAAAGGTATTTCACACAGATTTTCAGATCTAATGAAGATTCAAATGTAGTGATTTTGACAAAGATTATCAACAGGTCTCAGACAATAATAAAAATACTTTTACTTTTCTTTTCAGTCCAGTTCAAAAATGTATTAGAGTAGAAAGTAGATCCTTCTCTCAAATGTAGTGAAGGGTAATTTGCAGTCAAAGAATTAGAAACCCGTCAAAGTTTTGTTAGAGGCAAAAATACAAGAAAAACAAGTGCAGCCATTAAATAAAACTAATGAATGACTTAGGAATGAAGGTAGTGAAAGGCCCCTCCTCCAGTGTGTCCTTTTTATATAAGGCTATGCACAGGAATAGAAAGCTGTGCAGGGGTGGGTCTCATGCTCAGGTAAGATCACTCACCACTACTGCTCTTTGCATGTTATACTTGTGTGTGTGTGGTGTTTGTGTCATGCGAGCTGTGTTTGAGCAGGATGTCAGCGCTGATCAGGAACCTCTCTCTGCTCTGCGTGGTCGCCCTCACTCAGGCCGACACTGTGAACGACATTCAGGTAAAGATAAATCTGCACACACATGCACGGTGTGTAAGAGACTCAAAGGTGTCATCCTTACAGGCCAATCTAAGGACCAGTCTCATCAGATATCAGCAAATTCATGAGAAGATGAAGGTAACCAATGTGTGATTATAGTTTGGACTCAACGTGATCTTTGTGAACAAAAACAAGCTAATCTCTGCAATGGAGGCAACTGAAGTGGAACATAATGGTCCTCATTTACTAACACTGTGGTGAAAATTGTGTATATTTGGGTGTGTACTTATACATAACCTACTAGGCCACAGGACTCAGAGTAAAATGCAGAAGATGTCCAGAGCCCGCAAGGGATTTGGGTGAGGAATTACATAAATAGAATCCTAAAAAACGATCCCACAATACCAAGAAATGATCCCACTGATGGGGCCGCGTTGCCATAGACGCACTGCTGTGAGATTCTGTGCAATGCTCAGCCCACAAGCCTCCGTCATCCATACTCCGACATGACTATGCGCAAAAATACCTCCTTAAAACTAGAAAAATACACTTGTTTTACATTAAAGTGCACTAGAAACAAGTGAAATTATCTGCCAATGCAACTGAAATTTACGTATCAAGAAATTTTAAAATAAGAAATTATATTTAAGCCTTGATCAATCTTAAAATAAAATACTTATACTTATACTTATACTAAACAATAATCCAAGATTGAAGTGATCTAACATATAGCATGAAACACTAATTCTAAGCAGAAATGTCTAAAATCGTAAAAAGCTGAATATAATGCTTGTTACTTCTTGATTTTAGCCAATGAATCTTAATTAAATTCTTTATTTACCCATTTTAAAACTAATTTAAAAGGAAACAAAGCAAAACTATTGACAATATGTTGACATAAAAATCCCAACTACTATTGCAAAATTTCACTTCCACTTGGAAACATTAACAAATCGTAGTGCACTCGCCTAAAACATTTTGAATCTTTTACTCTCTTTATTCTTTATTTCAACCTTTGTCACAGCAGAAAAAACAGAAGGTACAGAGATGTTTACGATCTGAGTCAAAGATTGACTCATACAAATGAACGTGGGAAGAAATAAGGCTTATTTTAACCCACTTCAGTGTCAGAAAAAACATTTAAGGAAAAAGGAAAAGCTGCTTCTTTGTGCACAGTCAATATCTATATGCAATACATGCATGAGTTTTATTTTCCAACATGAAACAATCCACTGAACATGTAGTCCAGTTTTATTTGTGACAGCTAAAGCATAGTCCAGTAAACAAAACAAAACGTTAAAACGTGATGCTGCTCATTTTTATTTAAGTACAGAATGGCAATTCTATGCTGGCTGGCATATATAACAAATGCAGTCTATGTTTGTAATGTTTTATTTATTAAAATAATAATTTTATATTTAGTGTAACCACCATTATATTTTTAGTTGATTGAGCTATCGCAATCAACGCATTAAGACTGGCACAGAAGAACTAAAAAGAAGTAAAATGAAGTAAAATGAAATGTATTTAGTAAAAGTCCAAAAATAAGGTGGGATACTATTTAATTAAATGAAATTGAATAACAAAATAAAACCTTTTTAAACAACAATAAAGAAAGGCAGTATTTTGCTGCAATATTTTGACTTTGTGTGAAAGAGTTCAGTTCTTTCCATTTTTAGGATTTAGTTCAGTTCAAGATAATGCAAATTCAGTTTGTAATCACGCAAATCCATAATCCACGGACCGCAGGCCAAAAAAACAAAATTGGTTGTCCTACCAGCTCGCCATCAGAGAGATCACAGTCCCATCAAAAAAACCTGACCTGAAAACAAGGTCAAAACAGTGTCTCAGTTCATAGTTACCGGTAACATTAAAACATTAAACATTCTTAATTCAATTACAGTTGCGCAACATCATTCCAGGAATCAAAATATTTGCAGAGAATGCTAGAAATTAAAGCCGACAATATCGGCAGCAGTGAGCGATTAGGGTAACGCAATTAATCTTAAATACATAAACAAAATGCACCAAAACAGCATAACAGTGCTGCCGAATTAAAGTTAACATAATAAAGTAGGTTGAGAGTCCATAGGCGGAAATCACGGGGGGACAGGGAGTCCGGACCCCCTCTTTGCTGACTAGTGTCCCCCTCTCCCCTCTTACTGTCACCCCCTCCCCTTGCATTAACGCTTTATAAAAAATTGCGAATTATGGTAAAACCTATTTATATATTAGAATGTATACAGTATCCACACAGTTCACTGTCATTAAAAAAGTCTGAAAATGAAAAACCGATCAACCCCTCCCTGTTGTTACATATTGGTTTAGTCCGTTGCTCCAGCGACGCGCACGCGGGTGTCAGGGCTGTACATTTGCTGTCATTTTTCGCGCAAAACAGACAGAAAATCGGCAAAAATGTGTTCGACATTTATTAAGCTAATGCCAATAAAGCTTCATTGTAAGTATCATTCAGAAATTCAGTTTTCTTATTCCGCTCCCTTACTTTATGTAAAACGTGTCACCTGTTCACAGTAATCTTCAAACATGGCGAAAAAATGAGCGGATTTTAGGTCATAGTCGCCAAAATCCGAGTAAGTTACTAAACTTCACAGTTTGCCAAATATAATGTTACAGACTTTGAAGAGTGAATATATATAACTTAATGTCGTAGGCCCGGGATCCTGAAAAGGAAGGAGGGGCAGCTGTTACAAAACTTTAACCGTGCTTGTGTCAGCTAAGTTTATAAGTTTTGGTTTAGAAATTTACACTTGCTCGGTACAATATCTGAACTTGTAAGATGCTTCTGGACAGTCAGTGTGACTGGGCTGTTCTGAGATAAAATGTCCATGCCCTGCACCAACAAATGGCACCACTCAGGTTTTAGCCATTGGTTTTAACATCTGTGCCAAGTGCCAAAAGCGCAGTGTATTTTCTAACCCTAACCGGTAACAGAAGAGTTGAAGAAACAGTGTCTCCAATGCGGGACTTTTACAGTGTCTCAAAGTCAAAGTGTTGTGCTTAATAATATCCACATTCAGTCACAGTTTGCAGCATCCACATGTAAAGTTGAAACCAAACACATAATATGAACCAAACTCCATCAAAAAACTCCTCCTCGGTCCTAGTAAAAGCATACGTCCCAGGTAAATGTGGTGTAGTAAATATATTACGCGTGTGAGTAAAGATGCAGAGTCCAAATGAGTCCACGTAAAACGCACCATAATCATCCTCCTTCGCTCAAAAGCAAAAGACGAAGTCTAAATCTGTCAACTGGACAAAACGATTTGTCCAGTTGACAGATTTAGACTTCGTCTTTTGCTATGGATCAGACCTGGACGACTGAGGGACTTCACAGACTCCTTCGCTCAGGTAACTGCAGAGTAAAATCGTTATCAAAACAAAAAGCACGTGCTCCGCAGCGTTGCATTTGTTATGAATCGCCATAAACGGAGAAAACAAAAGTGACCTAAGCGCGTGTATGTCCACGTGAGCTTCAGTTGTGCACGCTCTGTTCATTTGCGCATTAGTTTTGAATTATAACTAAAGAGACATCACATACTCTGCGTATTTTTAATAAAGGAATTATAGTTATAACCTGATTAAAAGCTTGAATAATATTTTTGCTTTATATTTGCTATTTACTTACACTTCAAAAAATGGTTGGAGTAAAAATGAGATGTAGTGCCTCTATTTAATCTTTAAATGGTTCTTTTTAACAATAGTTACTTTAATATGTTATTGTGAATGTTAAACAAGCATCTATTGTTCAGATTGTTTTAGACTAATATCTGTGGAACACCTCTCTAGGGATGTGTCCAGGGGGCATCCAGAACAGATGCCCGAGGCACCTCAGCTGGCTCCTCTCGACATGGAGGACCAGCGGCTCTACTCAGAGCTCCTCCCGTGTGACTGAGCTCCTCACCCTATCTCTAAGGGTGAGCCCAGCCACCCTGCAGAGGAAACCCATTTCGGCCGCTTGTATCCGTGATCTTGTCCTTTTGGTCATTACCCAAAGCTCATAACCATAGGTGAGGGTCGGAACGTAGACTGACCGGTAAATTGAGAGCTTTGCCTTTCGACTCAGCTCCTTCTTCACCAGTCTGATACAGCGACCGCTTCACTGCGAATGCTGCACCGATCCGCCTGTCAATCTCACGCTCCATCCTTCCCTCACTCGTGAACAAGACCCCGAGATACTTAAACTCCTCCACTTGAGGCAAGGACTCACCACCCACCCGGAGAGGGCAGTTCACCTTTTTCCAGTCGAGAACCATGGCCTCAGATTTAGAGGAGCTGATTCACATCCCAGCCGTTTCACACTCACTTCATGCTGCAGACCGCCCCAGTGCCTGCTGCAGGTTCTAGCTCGAAGAAGCCATCAGGACAACATCATTTGCAAACAGCAGAGATGAGATCCTGTGGTTCCCGAACCGGACCCCCTCCAGTCCCTGGCTGCGCCTAGAAATTCTGTCCATAAATACAATGAACAGAACCGGTGACAAAGAGCAGCCCTGGCGGCATGCAACATGCACCGGGAACAGGTTTGACTTACTGCTGGCAATGTGAACACAGCTCCTGCTCCGGTCATACAGGGACTGGACAGCCCTTAGCAAAGGGCCCCGGGACCCCATACTCCCAGAGCACCCCCCACAGGACACCACGAGGGACACGGTCGAATGCCTTCTCCAGATCCACAAAACACATGTGGACCAGTTGGGCAAACTCCCATGAACCTTTGAGCACTCGATGGAGAGTGTAGAGCTGGTCCAGTGTTCCACGACCGGGATGAAAACCGCACTGCTCCTCCTAAATGCGAGGTTCGACTATCGGACGGATTCTCCTCTCCAGTACCCTGGAATAGACCTTATCGGGAAGGCTGAGAAGTGTGATTCCCCTGTAATTGGAACACACCCTCCAGTCCCCCTTCTTAAACAGAGGGACT
>JACM01031431.1:0-17924 GCA_000787095.1 Periophthalmodon schlosseri
CTGTGATTGTGACGGAGGTGATGGCAGCCACACGGGCCAAGGTGACCCCAGAGACGGTGGCCATAGCAGTGGAAAAGGTGGCCACACAAGCTCTCCACCTGTGCCAACTCTTGGCTCTGGATCTTTGCCTCCATGTGAAATGGTGCCAACCACAATGGCCCTCAATCCACACATCCCCTGTGTGATGACAACAGACCAGACCATAGCTGTGACCAGGTCTACACTTCCTCACCTGTCCACCACCACCCTGCCCTCACCTGTGACTGGTACATCTGACCCTGTGACCTCATCCTCAGTGTCCAGTGCATTTTTGACTCTGGATTCTGCTTCTGCCGACTATTTCTTTACAGAGGCTTCACCTCTGATTGATACTTACAGAGCTACTATAAACACTGGTACCTCCTCTCAAGCAGCATCCACAACACAAAAGAGCTCTATAGAATCTACCAAACCTGGGGATCCTGAGGAACTGTCAACATCCATCTCCTCTGGACTAGTGTCTCTGCCCCCTCACAGTTCTACTTCTAATGCAGTATCTGTGCCTGAATCAGGCTCTACTACAACTTCAGAAACTCCTCACGCAGTGTTCTTCACCAAAACATCTCAATCGCTGAGCTCTACAAAATCTAAACTAACAAAATCCACATCTCACTCAACAAGCAGCTCCGTCTCCAATGGCATAAGCTCTACTGAATCTGCCACAAAACAAAATCCCTCAAGCCCCACCTCCTCCAGGTTGGCGCTGACCAAAACCTTCAACCCAGTCACCTTCTCTCTCCCAGCGATCACCAGCATCTCTACCAATGCCGCCACCCGGAACTCCACAGTCAAAGGGTCGGGTCCAGCCTCAGCCCAGCCAGTGACAAACCCCTCCACTCCTGGTAATGCTGTGTGTGTATATAGGACTTTTAGATTTCTAAATGCCTATTGATATTTAAAGTGTGCTTTTATTTACCAGTCACTGAGCCCCTGTTCTCGAAGGGCACCCCAGGGTCCACCTCTGCTCTGGGTGAGTAATGCTGCATTCATGTCATCTTAGAAGATCTGACCTTCAACGCAGAAGCGTTTGAGATTGTCATTGTGAAAGGAGTAAAACATGGGAATTTGTTACCACGCTGTCCTCAATATCCTGCAGTTTGGGATTCTTTTGACACTGGTTTTAATTAAACACTTCATTAGAAAATTGAATTTTGACTTAAGTACTCAGCATTACATCTTTGCAAAAACATTCTAAATTTGCCTTCAAGAAACCTCCATCACACAAGTTGAGGGTTTTTGTACAACTTTATTTGGTGATTCAATGGAAAGTTGTACAAATGTGTTGCCACTGATACACATGCGTTTCATGAACTGATTTTGGGAAGCCACCATTTTCTGAGATCACATGAATGCAAGATCACATTACACCCATGACTTATGGAGTGAATATTGAGTATTTAAATGAGTACCTAGAACTTTTGGATTTGCTGTGTTCATGTGGAAAGTGCACCTTTTGTTCTCAAACAGAAACGACTGGACACACTGGCTTTCCGACAAGTATCCGGCCTCGTCCGAGCACCCTCAGTGATGTCACAACTACAAAAAGCACCACCAGGTCAGCTGTTGGATGAAATTGACTTTTATGAGCATTAAGCATGTTGGAATGTTACTGCCTCAAATGTACCTGTTTTGTTTCGTTTGTAACCTTTCACATCTCCATAGCTCAAAATGCTCATACTGTTCCACCTTGTGATGTCATGAAGCAGTGTTTTCAAGTTAACCGCTACCTTTTGTTCAGCAGAGATTGGCAATTTTAAAGTTGAAATCATCCAAATGACTGTAGCAAAGTTGTATGCAGTTTGAAAACACAGTGAAGCACTTTATGTATAACATAACAAGGTGGAACAGTATGTTCAGTTAACACAAACCCTGCCTATTTGGGCAGTTCTCCTGTTGTATCCTTGAACATGTGAAACGTATCAATGAGAATTGTGTAAAATGTGGCCCAAAATGTTTAAAATTCTGTTGGGTCTCAGCTCTTCTTGAACTGTTTTTGTCCCTCCTTCAGGACTTCCCCTCACACCAGCGCTCCGAGCAGCACCGTGTCCGCTGCTCTAACAATCACTGCGGACGCAGACTCCTCCGCAATCTCCATGGTTACAGACTCTGCAGCCACCACAATCGCCGCGTGTGGCACCACTCGGGCCTCATGTGTGACCCTTGGTCCCTCTGGAAATCTGACCCAGACTCCACACTGTGCCTCTGTAAGTACACTGTAGTTTAAAAAGGGGTATTATGCAAAATTTTGGCACTTTCTGCAATGAAATGTCCTCTTCAGGCATGTTTTTAAATGTTGCCCATGCCTGAGTATTTTAGCAATCTCTCCTGGGCCCTATTTGAACCCTCCTTATGGTTAGCAGTATGAGCCTGTACAAGGCTCCGCCCACAAGCCTACATCACTGCTCCCACTACAATTCTCCATTTGTACAAAAGCATGATGTGAAACTATTGCACATTGCATCAGGTTTGTCATTGACAGGGTGCACAGATTGTTACTCTGAAGGGGAAGTGACTTGGTGCAGAGAGCAAAGGGAGGGGAGGCTCAAAGTGTCATTGTTTAAAAAATGTCATGTTTTTTGGCAACTATAGCATTTTCAAAACTAACATGGTGATTTTCCCCCCCCCCCAACTTAATCTGACTTTAAACAAAGTGGAGCTACATAAACATGTCACTGTACGTTCTCTGCTGGGCTAAACGACAGTAAGGCCTTATTGCCTTTGTTTTGAGGTACACCGCAGAACAAAGTTCCAGTTTGAATTCTGACAGGGTAACAAAAAGCTCTAAAACAAAGGGCATGCATTAAAATCAAGTTGCAAAAAATGGTAAACTGACAACTTTGACTTAGCCACCCATCTAAAGCTCTTATCATTGACGATGTCTACTGCAATCCCAATCATTTCATCCCTCGCTAAAGTACATTTGGTTTTTGAAACCATTTCTGTACAAAGGGGTAACTAAGCCTTTTTTTTTTTTTTACATTAACTTGTGTCTGCAGAGTACCCCATCTGAAGTGAGCACTACCACAGCAGGCACAACACTGCAGAGGATGTGCTGGTGCCCCTGTCAGGACGGGCAGGAGCCAGAGCCCTGATCTTCTGCAGCTGCAATGAGACGAAGCATTTATTTTAATAAAGCAAAAGTAAAACCTATTTGTCTGATGTGCTTTTTCTTCATAACAAGTGTATTACCAGATAGACAAAGTAGCAGAAAGGGTATATCTGAATAAATGGTCAGTTTAGTCAAATTCTGAAATCCAATTTCAGTAAATTACTAGATTAATGTTAAGGGCAGAAAATTACTTTGAATATATTGGACGGTGTTCAAGGTCCTATATTGCACAAAATTGACTCTTGAGCTTTAAGACATGTTACCGTGTCAACCTACCTGGAGTTGTTTCATTCTCATGTTTGAGTAATCCTTTATTAGTCGGTCTACATTTTTCATCTGCAGATCTCATTTGTACAAATTAATGAGCGCAATACATTCTATGATGGGTGTAATGTTTTAACAGATGGAAATGAGCACTTGTTACTGTTCTGACAAGGAGTTCTACAATTGGGCAATTTAAATTTGGTAAACGTGATTACGTTTTCATGTGTTTTATCCATTTAAGATTAAATATATTGGATCATATAGCTTTACTATCACAGCTCAATCGGAGTTTTGCCTACATTTTTGCTGTGAAAGGTTTGCTAAAATGGGAGGGTTTTAGCCTTTTAGAAAGTATTTTACCTGAGACAATGGAATATTTACTATCCAAAATACAATGCAAAAGCTTACCAAAAATATTGAGTAAATTGTAACTTATTTTTTACAGTGCACAGATCAGAATGACCAAAGCCAAATTATCGGATTTTTAGATGACATAAGTCTACAGACCAATCATATTAAACAGTTAAACACACACTAATCGAAATGATCACGTTCATTTGTGAATTTACCTTTTGGATATTTCACGTTCAATGTAATCAATAGAAATCTGTCTCTGACCCATGTATGACATCACATTCTACAATCTGAAAAGCAACAATTCTGCATAATCCATAGTTTGGTGTAGAACAGGTCTGTCAGATGTTTGAACCAAAGGCCTAAGTGAATGTACAGTTAGACTTGGACCTTTCAGAGCATCTGTGGAACATCTTAGTTCTCAGACTCTGGAATTTTCCAAAGTCCATTTATCACAATTTTTACCAAAGCGTTATAACCTTCTGTGTCCACTGGGGGGCGCCGTGGGAGCATGTTTAGCAATAGTACTTTTCCGAAAATCCTTTGGAGTCATTTTATTTGGAAGTGTCAGTACTCTGTATGTATTAGCACTCTGCAACAGTACTTTTGAAGTAGCAGTACCCTGTATGTATCCTCCTCTTCTCCAGTCTTCCCCTCCCTCAACCCACTGAGAGATATTTAAGACAAACACCAGGTTAGACCCTCCTCAGACCTGTTTTAGACCCCCCTTAAACTTGTTTTAAATCCCCCTTAGACCTGTTTTAGATGCACCTTAGACCTGTTGTAGACGCACCTTAGCCCTGTTTTAGATGCACCTTAGACGTGTTTTAGACCCCCTTAGACCTGTTTTAGACCCTCCTTAGACCTGTTTTAGACCTGTTTTAGACCCTCCTTAGACTTGTTTTAAATCCCCCGTAGACCTTTTTTAGACCCCTTTTACACCTGTTATAGACCTAGCTTATTTCTGCTCTTTTCTTTTGTATCTGACACAGTTTAGACCAGGTTTTGTGGGTATTTGAGATGTCTTGTTTCAATTTCAACTACTTAACCATTTTATTTGAGAATTAAAATAAGTTAAATACAAATATATTCACTGTCCTCCTCTGTACTACTGTCCCTCCTCTGCATCATAAGGTGTCGAAATGATGGATTCGAGATCTCGTCTCGTCCATCCTTGTCTTAACCAAAGATCAGTGAGAGCCTCAAACCAGAACGTCATCAAAGCATCTCATTTATCTCTATCTGCTCCACCAACATCCATCGTGTGGGTGTGCGGGTGTGAGTGTGGGTGGGCAGGGCTACTTCACCTGTACGTGTGTGTGTGTGTATTATGGGATGGTTATTAGCATGTGTTGTTGCTGTTGTCATGGCGACAGCACCAGATCACTGAGCACATGTCCGGTCTCTTCTAGTTCAGTGCTCATATTTTTTGCCATTTAAATTTATTTACTACTTTATATTTTGTTTGGTTTCATGTATTTACTGTTTATTGGTTTGTCCCCTGTCCCCTGGTCTGTCCCTGGTGTCTTTTGTCTCTGTGAATAATTCAGAAGATTCTTCACCTGAAACAGTACTGAATCAGGACTGAACCAGGGCTAAACCTGGGCTAAACCTGGGCTAAACCTGGGCTAAACCTGGGCTAAACCAGGGCTAAACCAGGACTACTTAAGGAAAACAACTTTGTAATCTTAACGTTTTGCTAAATATTGACTAATTGATTGGTTTTATTTCAAGTTTGTGAATTTCAGAACAGAATTTACATATGAACATTTTTGAAAAAGGAAAATGGAGAATATGTTAACACCTGATATTTAATTCCAGTTGAGTCCCTGACAGGTTGAGCTCTGACACGTGACACCCTGACAGGTGGAGCTCTGACAGGTGAGGCCCTGACAGTAAATAAAGGCTTTTGGGATGGAGATGGGAAGAGTCCAATCCAAAACATTTTCATAGTCTCTCATGTTGAACATCTGTCTTCATGGTGTTAAAAAGGAGCTTTAGTTTTTCTCTAAAATGACTGACATATCGTTATGGAGAACTGCACCTGAGTATTTCAGAGCTTCTGTTTGAATGGATGAATTTAGTTTGTACTGGGACATTGGACCAATCATATGGAGAACATGCTTAGTCAAAAACAAGAGGACATCATTTGCATAGCAGCTGTTCTATCTCCATTCTGACACTGATGGGTCTGACATATCGGGCCCACAGCTCCAGATTTAGACCTACATTAGACCGGGAATAGTTCTGTTATAGATCTGGTTTAGACCTGGTTTAGACCTGGTTTAGACCTGGAGCAGTCCTGTTATAGATCTGGTTTAGACCTGGTTTAGACCTGGTATAGACTTGGTTTAGTCCTGGAATAGTCTTGTTATAGACCTGGTTAAGACCTGGTTTAGCCCTAGAATAGACCTGGAGTAGTCCTGTTATAGACCTGGTTTAGACTCGGAATAGTCCTGTAATAGACCTGGTTTAGACCTGGAATAGTTGAGTTATAGACCTGGTTTAGATCTGCTGGTACTCAGAAAGCCAAATCTTTTCTTTGGTGGTACTCTGTGTGAAAAGTTTGAGAGACACTGATCTAGGATAAAAACATTTCATAATCATAACACTAGTTCACACTCACACAACACACCCACAGATCACCCGCTCGTCCGTCACTCCAACTCAGAGCCATTTGAGTTCATTTGTGAATGTGAATCCTGATTCTTGATGTGGCATTATCATAAAGAGCCTTAATATGAGTTATTATTCATTCACCTGTTTGGATGTGTGCAGCACTTTAAACACAGGTGATTACTGCTTCATTTTGGTGTTTTTGTGAAAGGTTCACTGTGTAAAGATCGGCAAACGGTGTCTTGTTCCATTCTTTTAGGCCGCCATGTTTGATTTCACTGCAAAACAAATCTACCAACAGCTGAGATACAACTAAAGTCAACTTAAACCTTAACAATACACCACAAAACAACACAACACACCACAAAACAAGACAACACACTACACCACAAAACAACACAACACAATACACCACAAAACAAAGCACACAAAACAAAACAAAACACACTACACCAGAAAACAAAACAACACACTACACCACAAAACAACACAAAACAACACAACACACTACACCACACTACGCCTCAAAACAACACAACACACCACAAAACAACATAACACACACAAAACAACACAACACAAAACAACACAACACATTACACCAGAAAACAACACAACACAATACACCACAAAACAAGACAACACATTACACCAGAAAACAACACAACACAATACACCACAAAACAACACAACACACTACACCACAACACACCACAAAACAAAACAACACAACGCACTACACCACAAAACAACACAACACAATACACCACAAAACAACACAATACACCACAAAACCATTTTCACTGAGGATACATTTGGTGTTTTTGTGAATGGTTTCTTCTGAAGATCTGCAAATGTCTCAAGTTGTTTGTGAATGAGTCATTTGAGAATGACTCCTCTGATCGTTGTGTCTCAGGTTTGATCCATTCTTAAACACTGATTTCACTGCAAAACTAATCCGCAACCACCTTATACCTTATATAACGATGCACCACAAACACAAGGTAACTGCAGTATGTGTTATACTGTACATTTGAAATAAAATGTCCCACTGAAGATACAAAATCAATTCTTTTTATTTCACATTTTTCATCAAAGTCGCTTTTTTTTCTTTTTTTTTTTTTTTTTTTCAATCAAATTCACTTTTTTTTTTATTTCACATTTTTCATCAAAGTCGCTTTTTTTTCTTTTTTTTTTTTTTTTTTACAGTCATCAGAACTTTATTTACATCACACAGACAGACAGAGGTTGTCTGGAGCAAAGGCTTCTGCAGTTTCATTGTTCAGTCAGTCCTAAATGGAGTTTGTAAAAGTCCAGATTAAACCCAGGACTAAACCAGGTCTAAAACGCTGTAGTTCTGTTTCCATGGTAACAGATGTGAGGTTCGTCGTCACCGTGGTTACAGACACTTGAGCAGGAAGAAGTTGCAGAGGGCCCCCTGTGGACAGTCGCAAAGTTTGCCGATGCGCGCTCCTTTCCTCACTGCGCACGACTCACCCAGGTCACACTGCAAACAAATACACACATACGAAAATACAGCAGGGTTAATATAACACACTGAACCAGGAGCAAGATCTGAGACATTGACTGTATTTGACACAGACATTATCAGACGCGACGTTAAACGCTAATGCTATCAGCTTCTTAGCAGCTCAGCTAGTCCGGGAAGATTTCAGAACACCTGACCCAGTCGCCTGTATTTTTCCTATAACCGTTAGTATTTGCCATTAGAAATCTCAACTTCTTAATAATCCAGAGAGTTTGATCTGGTACTAACCCATCAACCACATTTAGGTCAGAGCCTCATTTAAAGTGTTGAGTGTGTAAACCTTTTAGTGTTTTATTTTAGATTATAATCTGAGCAAAAAGCCAACACACTCAGTGAGTTTTCTGAAGTTGTGTGGCTCTGATGAACATCTAGTGACACTGCACCTCCTCTTTTACATGTTACTGTGAGGAAAGCAGATAAATTACATAAACATCATGGAATAAATGTGTTTTATACTTTAACATGGGGACTGGCTTCACCATTAATTTGTTTGTGATCGTGTTTGAGCAGCGAGCAGAGAGTGTATCTATGAATGTGTATGGTATTTTAGTATATCTGAGTGCAAATATAATTCCTGGGGCGGGGTCAGGGGGCGGGGTCTGATGCCTGGGAGGATGGAGTCTCACCGTTGGCACCTGTCCGTACTTCTTCTCCCAGTGTGGCAGACGTTTGGCCTGAAGCTTCTCCAGCACTTCCTGCAGCTCCCCCAGCTGGACGCAGGTATATGACACAGAACAGAATTAATCACTGGACAGTAAGTGACACTAGAATAACCCTACAGCCCAAACCGCATGGTCAAAGCCGGACGGTGATGGTGCTAACCGGACGCTCCAAAAAACGCTCAGTCTCTCGGCTCTCCTCAGGGCTCCCCTCGGGGCTCTCCTCTGTGTCCTCTCTCTCCTATTTTGTTTAATGGAACCTGAGGCTTGGAGGTGCACCAGTTGATCCTTCAGACAGATTAGTATCCTCAACACCTCAGCACCACATATATGTTTACATACAGGTGATAGAAGATAATGTACCTGCACCTCCAGAATGGGAGACGCTGTAGCTTTCAACAACAAACTGAACAACAAATTGAAGAATAAAAACAGGGTTAAACTGTCTCTACATAACTCCAAAGAGCTTTTACCTATCAAACCGTTACTGCTCATTCACTTAGGCCCTAAACACCCAGCCCCTGCTGCCCCCTGGAGGTCTATACAGGAGAAACTAGTGTACTCCATCCACAGATTATGTTTCAAATCTCCAAATCTGTTCTGTCCTTCAGTTTAGGCTAGGAGCCTATGTGTGATCAGACTGTTCTGGTGTAAACTGGAAAAAAGTGCAAAGTGCATAGACATCAAATAGACAGATACAGGACAGAGAACAGAACAAAAATTGAAAATAATGCACGGCAGTCACTTCAGTGCAGTTCATAAAATTGATACATTCATAGTCAGTGCAGAGCTGAAAAAACAGTGCGTTAGCTGTAGTGTGAGGGTGGAGCAGATGGAGAGTGTTGTTGGGAGAGTGCTGGTCTGAAGGGGCTGGACAGTGAAGGGGTGGGTTGTCTTTTAATGATATTTGCTCTTTTTTAATAAGTAGGAAACGTATCTGACGGTACATGAAAATACATTTCCTACTAATCATGTTAAAAAAGAACCTCAAATGTAAATGTACAACTTTCACCTCGAGGAATCCTCCTCATTACTATTCAGTTATTCATCTCAGTTTTATCCACCAAACATATTCAACTCCAAACATTAAGATGAAAGATGAGATGAGTCTGTGCGCTCCCCCCCACACGACCATAAAGCGTCCTCCATTCACACAAACTTATGCAAATGTGTCACTTTGTATTTATGAAATGTGAATGTTCACGTTTCTGATTTATGAACCAAAGTGTGTAGCATTTTAACAAATGTTTTTCATTTCATTCGTTGAGTTTTATTTGGACGTGTCACAACATGACATTTAAGAAATGTTTAAAAATGTTTCTATAGTTTTCATAAAATCTGTGTAAAAAAGCGTCTGAATATTATTAATATAAATTTGGATTAGACATCGATTCAATGGATCGTGAGCATTATGATGATATAATGCTCACTTTAAATACTCCCTCACGTGCACTCTTACACTCACGTGCACTCTTACACTCACGTGCACTCTTCTCACATCCACTCTTACAACCATGTGCACTCCCCTCACATGCACTCTTAAACTCACGTGCACACTCCCCTTACATCCATACTCCCCTCTCGTGCACACTCTCACATTCACTCTTATTGTCACGTGCACTTCCCTCACATGCACTCTCTTAACATGCACTTCCCTCACTCTCCTGTGCACACTCACCAGCTGCTTCTCCGCCGTCAGTTTGGGGCCCTTGGAGAATCCCTTCAGATCCCGGGGCCAGAGTCCAGACTCTGGTTCAGGGTCCGTGTCCGAGTCCAGACTTAGACCCACGCGCACGAGCAGAGCCAGCAGCGCGAGCGTACATGTGAACAGGGGCCAGCGCCTCAGAGGCATCGTGCAACAGGTCAGTACAGGACAGTGCAGTACAGTGAGGAGGAGAGGAGTTATGGTAGTAGTAATAGCAGCAGCAGCAGTAGTAGTAGTAGTAGTAGTAGTAGTAGTCGTAATAACAGTGTTAGCAGTAGCAGCAGAGGTACAGTAAATCAGAATGAGAGAACAGAGGGGGCAGAGAGAGTTATATCCAGGGTCTGCTGCGTCATAGACTGAGAGAGAGAGAGAGAAGGAAGAGGAAGAAGAGGAGGAGGAGTGATGAAGGATGGAGAGAAGAGAGAGATGGAGAGAGGGGGGAGGAAGAGAGAGGAAGGAAGAGAGATAGAGAGATGAGGAGGAGAGCAGGAGACAGTGACTCAGTTCTAGATAAATGTGTTTTGTCGGGTCATGTTCTAATCCACATCTGTGAGGAACCACCATCTCCACAGAGACCCCAGTGTGAACAGGAGGAACCCCCCAACCCTAACCACACATGAGGGCTCTGGCTCAGGTCTGGTCCTTCTCCAGACCTGACCTCGCTGGAGGATTGGCGTACATGTATTAGGTCTAACTTTTACCTTTAGTTCAGTAGAGATTGGCAGTTCCAAAACTGACATAATCCAAATGTGTATGGAGTTTAAAAACACAGTGGAGCACTTCCTGTTCTATCACATGACATCACAAGGTGGAACAGAGTGTTTCCTGTTTGAGAGAAGAACTCAACCCTGCATAGGGTTTGTGTATTAAACAAAAAACTCAACAACTCAGGTGTGTTTTTGATAAGGAAACATTATAACATAGATCAGAAAATAGTGTAATATGGGCCCTTAAAGTTTATTTTTATAATAACAATAATAATGCATTAGTCTTATACAGTGCTTTTCCAAACGCTTAAAGCCACTTTACAATGTGGTAAATTTAGTAAAATTTCTGATTTTGTTGGTGTGAGAGGGTTAACCACTCTGCCGTTGTGAGGAGGAAGGGACTGTTTCTCTTTAAAGTTTAAACTTTTTACACAAATGTCACATTTAGTTTTTATGAATAAAGTTTAAACTCAAGCAGAAAAGCACCATGGGAACTCTGTGACTCACTCCACATGAGTCAGAGGATCCACCAATCACAGGCCAGCAACACCGAGCTTGGCCAATCACAGCGCAGATGCGCCTTTTGTTTAAGTTTAATGATGTTAACGCCACATCCGACTCATCTGTCAGTCGAACCATTCAGACACGCCCATATCAGGAACGTTCAAGAGTCTGCTATACTCTCTGTCCTAATGTGCTAATGTATGTGATGTATCAAACCCAAAAGTGCACTCACAAGACTACACCTGCAGGGGGAGTTCATGCAAAAACTATTATACAGAAAAAAATACTATGAAACCGTGTATTTATATAAAGAGAGATTCAACTTGTGAATCATGAGTTTAATCTGACTTTTTACATAATACGAAATACCAAATCTTCAGTTCACTCACTCTCTTCTCCTTTCTGCTGTTAAATCCTTATCATCTAAATAAAATGATTAATTGACTAATACACATTTTGGTAGACTGAGACTCCATCAACCGATCAACTGAACGACTAAAGGACTACCACATGTCAGTACCTGATAAACCCGCCCTGAGTGTCAGGGACTGAGCACCTGTCTCCTGAGCACCTGTCGCACCGGTCTGCTGTGTCTTTGGGGTCTGTTGTAATCAGGAAGAGTTGATTAAATCCTATTGACTTTCTCTGATGAGGCTCGTTTATCACACACATTACGGCCCTCATACTCCCGTCTGCTACTGTTGCTCCTGCCCCCCTGCTCCTGTCTACCCCCTCGAGCCCCCCATCCCCGCTGGTACCCCATGGCTGTATCTGATCTTGACTTTACAGTGAAACTCCGTCAGGGGGAGGCTGCTGTTATTCACTCTGTTATTAAAGTTGACAGTGATGTTCTTTTCAAAATAAGAGCCTGTAATTATCTGTGATGTTTTTCAAAATAAGAGCCTATAATTATCTGTGACGCAGTTTCAACTCACAAACAGCACAAGAAGCAGGAGCCGTCACTATGGAGCATTACTATGGACCATAATGCTAAATCTCATTCATGTACTTTGTATTTTTTCATCACAGTGGTTTTGCGTTTGCCTTCCCTACATGTTTTTTGTCCTGACCACAGAACGCCTCAGAGCCAAAACTCTCACGTTTAAATAGTTGAAAATTTCAGTATCGCTTTGTGCTGCTCTGATTCAGATTCATGTCTTTACATGTTAAATCAGACCTATTGTGCACACTGGACTTTTCAGAGCTTTTAACCATGATATAGTTCTGGTTTCCTTTAATCTAAAATCTATGTAACGTAATCTTTATTCTCCTGTATTCAAGAGCAGGCAGGAGCAGACAGGAGCAGGCAGGAGCAGGCAGGAGCAGGCAGGAGCAGGCAGGAGCAGACAGGAGCGGAGGAGGTGTCTCAGTTGTTCTAATGATTCCTCAGGTTCAGTGTATTGTTGGTAAGTGACAGATGCTGCGTTCGAGTGACAGCCGTATACTTTCCTTCGTGAGTGTGGGGGCGTGTATTTCTCACAGTGTGGGGACTAAACTCTGCACACACTCACATCATGGGGACCTGCCTCCTATGGGACAAACATCCTTAGATCAACAACATGGTTTAAATTTCAGATCAAATAGGTTAAGGTTAGGGTTTAGGTTAAGGTTAAGGTTGAGGTTAAGGCTTAGGTTAAGTTTCGGGTTTAGGTTTAGGTTAAGGTTTAGGTTAAGGTTAAGATTAAGGTTAGGGTTTCGTTAAGGTTAGGATCAGTCTCCAGGAAATAAATGGAAGTCAACGGAATGTCCCCAGAAGCATGGAAACCCAACGTGTGTGTGTGCGGGCGGGCTCATGTGTGGGTATATAAGTGTGTGTGTGTGTCTGTGTTTGCAATGAAGTGACTCACACAGTTGTTCCTAATTACGCTTCATTAAAGATACGACTCCTAATGAAAACATCAGTCACCCCACCCACTCTTCCCCTCCTCCTCCCCCTCCTCCCCTGATCATCCTTCACTCTGCAGACTGCCCCCTGGAGTGGAATCTTCACTAAACAGGTTTAGTTGTTGGACATTTTAAAGTATGACGTCATGTTTAAGATGGAGGACGGGCCTGTGACTTAATGGGAGGTTTACTGTTTTAGAGAGAAACAATCAAAGTCCACCTTAAATCGTACCTTATTTTATTTGAATAAATGAGTCCACAAATTTCATGCTTTTATTTGCACCTTCACTTTTAACCACAATCTCCACTTCACCTGCCACCTTCACCTGCCACCTTCACCTGTACGACTGTAGTTTTCTTAATGCTCCCTCTTATCTGTCTTTTGTCTCTGTCTCTTCTTTTATTTCTTTTCTTTCATATTTAAAACAGAACATAGACAACAAGAGAACACAATGACAGAAAAATAAATAAATGAAAAAGGGAAAGAAAAACATCCTTATCTGGGGTTTAAGGCAGCAGACTTATTTCACAGTTTATTCTTAAAGCAGATCTATTGTGTTTGTGTTTGCTCTATTATCCTTATTCCGGAAGTTGCCGTGGGCCATTGCCATTCAGGTTGTATTATTTTGCATGAGGCTGCCGAATAAGTTCTATACGGACTACAAAGCCGTTTTAAAACCTCCCAGAGAACCAGTGCATTGTTGACTTGAACATTAAACATTTTACACAAATCAACCTACTTTATATCATATTTTAGCAGAAAAACTTTTCCCAAATTCTACAATGAAATGAATAGGATTCCTGCTTAACCGGAGCTGCAATCACAAAGAAAGAAAGAAAGAAAGGAAGGAAGGAATAAGCTCAACAGTTCATTATGTTGGATCATTATGTTATAATTTGGACAATATTGATCTAAAACAACTTAATAAAAGAAAAAAGTCTGTTGACTTCTGCATTAGAAAACTGCGGTGCCCAATGGGAGCTGACGTCGCCATAAACATCATAACAAAGCGCTGCATGCTGTCGGCCCCTCCTATGGATAGATGCACATCACACTAGAGAGCAGAGGATTTTTTTTCATGTACCAAAATGACAATTGAACTCTACGTGACAAAGCCAGTTTGTGAGCGGGAGCCTTTATCCCTCCTTTGTTCCTTTGCTGAGGACGTTTGAAGATGAAAGAGCAGTTTGTTTTTTATTTTTCAAACACGTTTTCTTTAAGTCCCTCAGGTTCAAAGAATTCACATTTTTCTAAAACCTCAGAATGGTTCAGACAGCGCTCCCTGCAGGACACTCGCTCCTCCTCAGAGCTTCTGATTTCAGTTCAAACGGGGACACGGGGACATTCAAGTGAAATGTGGGTGCTCCGGTTTCCCCCATCAACCCAAAACATGCACATGAGAGATGGGTCCCACTGCTCCTGACAGGTTTAACCCAGAGACACTGAAGGATGGGTCAAATGCAGGTTTAACGCAGTTACATTGAATGATGTCCCCATTCACACATCCCAACATGTCTCTCTCTATTGCTGCTCATGTGTCAATATGTGAGCAGGGGGCAGAACTCAGAGTGAGCACATGGAGGTGCTGCAGTGCTTCACAAACCTTCTGTCTGAGTGTAAACGCCTCAAGGCTTCGTTAAAATGAAACTGACGATAATTTAAAATGTGTCGATTTTGATTTATGAAAACGACTCCATTATAACTGTGACTGTGACGTCCCCTCAGGCTGCAGTTTAGAGTTAAGCTCAATCAGCCCTATCCTCTGCTCCTCTGACCCTCTCCTCTGCTCCTCTGACCCTCTCCTCTGCACCTCTGCTCTTCTGACCCTCTCCTCTGCACCCCTGCTCTTCTGACCCTCTGACCCTTCCTCTGCTCCTCTGACCCTCTCCTCTGCACCTCTGCTCTTCTGACCCTCTCCTCTGCACCCCTGCTCTTCTGACCCTCTCCTCTGCACCCCTGCTCTTCTGACCCTCTCCTCTGCTCCTCTCTGGACACAGTTGTATAGTGGTTGCACTGATAGTGTTATCGATCACAGAGTCATTATTGGAAACAGGTTTTGTTGTTGTTCGTTCAGACGCTGGACATGAGGGGGACGTCTGCCCCAGGGTACAGCTCCAGGGAAAGGGATTTTTCTTTTAAAATCGTTCTGAAATTATTTACTAGTGAGTTAGTTAGTTACTAGAAGTAGTTCATTTTAAATGGTTTGCAGTAGTTCAAAGTTATTCCTCACTTACCTTATGCGTTCTGAGCATCGTAATTATTCACCACGCTTTATAATTAGATGCAGACAGCACACAGTGGACTTATCTTGACCTCAAGAGCTGCTTATACAATATATCTGTTCTGGGGAGAGACACATTTTACTCAGATACATGGGAATGAATCAGGTACAGGGACTTTAAGAATAAACTTAAATAAGATAAGAATCTCCTTCCTCTGTCTTGGTTTTGGGTCCAAGATGATGAAGATAAAGATGCTTTGTGGAACCGATGAAGAGTCTAAATCGCTTTGTGCCTGAAGCGGGGATCATCCCAAGGGTGAGAGGTCACAGCTCATTCTGCACTCTGATTGGTTGTTTGTCTCTGGCGACCTCAGGGGACATGAGGACAGTCTCATCCACAACACCTGAGCGAGGACTCTTAGGCCAGAGGTCTGGTCTGGTCCTCGTCTGTTCCTGGTTTAGTCCTGTTTAGTCCTGGTATAGACCTGGTTTAGTCCGGGTTTAGTCTGGGTTTAATCCGGGTTTAGACCTAGTTCAATCCTGATTCTGGTTTAGTTCCTCTCTGCTCCTCTGCCCCTCTCCTCTGCTCCTCTGACCCTCTCATCTGACCCTCTGACCCTCAACTCTGCTCCTCTCTCCTCATATGCTCTTCCTCTCTCCTCCTGTCATCTCTCCTCTCTCCTCTTCTCCTCCTCTGCTCCTCTCTCCTCCTCTACTACTCTGCTCCTATGTAGTTTGGTCTAATATTAAAGTGAAAAATAAACTTTAATGGTTTTATTGATTTGGTTTGTGTCATAAAAAAGAGAGAGAGGATAGAGGGGGGAGGAAGGAAAGAGGGAGGGGAGGAAGAAAAAAGAGGGAGAGATAGGGAAGAGGAGGGGGGGGTGAAGGGGCGGCAGAGAGGAATGAGAGAGTTGAGAAAGGGAGAAAGGGAAGAGGAGGAGGGCGAGGAGCTGTTGTGCTCCTTGTTTCTTTATTACAGAGGCAGTTTGTGCTGCAGTTGTAACTTTGAAACTGTTGATCAGTAAAAAACATAAAAAACAATCACACGTATAAATGAAGCGGTTTGAGGAGGAGCCGAGTCGTTCAGACCAGAGGCTGTGTATTTATATATGTACACTTCTTTATATAGTCAGATGAGGAGATACATCCACACCAGACAAAATCACCTTTAACGGTTTTATTTCAGAATCATGCAAAATGATTATTCACAATTCACTCACAAGCATGCTCCAGCATCAGAAAATCCTCCAAACAGTAATCAGACAACACAGTAATCAGACAACAGAGTAATCAGACAACAGAGTAATCAGATAACAGAGTAATCAGATAACCTGATAATCAGATCTGAGTGATGTTTACAGCACAAGAGAAATCTGATCATAAAACCACCTGGTGACACGTGTCACCAGGTCATTTTCTCTTTCAGTTTTGTCTTTGCTGCATTAGTTTGTCCTTTTTTGCATAATTGTTCAAACCTGCACAGGTGTGAACAGTGAGAGAAATCAGATTAATCAAATCAAATGAACTGTTTACATGACGTTTCAGTAATCTAATCACTGTAATCTAATTATGATCAGATTTGTGCTGCATGTGAACACAGAAGTCACAGATGTGTCTCGGTTTAACCACAGTCCTGCTCTGAGCAAGGGAATTATATTTATATAAAATAAAAATTATCTTTCAGAACTGAACCACAGAATGAGTTTGAAAATCAGGAGCAGATCTGAGATTTGTGTGTGTAACATTAGATATTATAATTAAAGAGGGAGTATTTTACTTCTATGGGGTATTAACTGCTAACACATAACATATAGAAAGCCAAGAGGTAACCATGAAAAAAAGGTACTGCTAACTGTAAAGAGGGTTCAAAGGGGGCCTGGGAGAGATCACTAGATTACTCAAACATGCATGGATGACATCTCAAACCTCTTCAGGCCTGTTTTTGACATGGTAGAATGCTCCAAAAAACTCAATTTTGCATAATACCCCCTCTTTAATTTCTCAGATACATTTGAGGAGGAAAGAGTTGCAGTGCGTGTGCGTGTGTGATATTTGTGTGATATTTGAGTGTATATATGTGTGTGTCTCTAAACATATATATATATATATATGTGTGTCTATGTGTGTGTTTATATATATGTGTTTATATATATGTGTGTATCAATCTCTCAGATACATTTGAGGAGGAAAGAGTTGCAGTTTGCTCCTCGTCCGCAGTCGCACAGTTTCCCGATGCGAGGCCCAAACTTCATAGCGCAGCGGTCGCCCATCCCACACTGTAAAAATACATAACACAAATATATGTATAT
>KN485814.1:0-22788 GCA_000787095.1 Periophthalmodon schlosseri
TGGCATGTTTGCAGTATTTCCACTACATTTATGACACAGGTGACTCCTCCAGATGAACAGGAGATTTGAGTTCTTACTATTTTCATGGCACCTGCAGATAGAGGACACACCTTTGTCTCATTCTCAGTCTATGGACAGGCCTCATGTGAAAGCTCAGAACCTCCAGAACTCACTGAGGTGCAGAGGCTGCAGTAGCACTGAGTCATGATTGGCTGGACTGGATTTCAGCATTGAAACTGGCAACCCAAATGAGAGACTCTGATTGGATAATCAGAACTAAACAACTAGGCCATCACCATGTCCAATGTTTTTGTAACTAAGAATAAATGCATGAAATGGACTTTGATACAGGAACTTTTAATACAAGATCTCATGCTTGCCTAAGTCTAAAAACTGGGCCACACTAGGTTATTTTGCTTCTCATTGATTATTTATGTTTTGATTTGTTTGTATTGTGATTTGAATGTCTTTTTTTAATTCTGAATTACTTTGTGTACGAATTATGCTATACAAATAAACCTACCTTGCCTGGACCAAACACGACCAAACATGGCCCAAAAATGAAACAGGACATGCAAAATTTGAAGGACATGCAAAACTGGATAGATTGAAGCCACTAGATCACATGTGTCAAACTCAAGGCCCGCGGGCCAAATGTGGCCCGCCATGTCATTTTATGTGGCCCGCCATGTCATTTTATGTCGCCCGTGACAAGGTAAATTACAATGTTTGGCTGTCTTAAAATGTCAGCTTCAGGAGATACGCAGTTACACAGTCATATTTTTTTTACATCTATGCAAATGCACATGTAATATTTGTAACTTGAATAAGTAATAAATACAGAAACAGTTAATTAACAAGTTAAAAAAGTAGTTCCATTTATTTTACATTACATTTGGTTACATTTGGTTTCATTTAGTTACATTTATATTGTTTTACAGTTACATCTGGCCCTTTGAGGGCAACCATTTTGCTGATGTGGCCCTCGGTGAAAATGAGTTTGACTCCCCTGCACTAGATTGAATGCACTTTAATAATCTGGTGATAAACATTTATACTCACACCTGCTTCTGTTTTTAATGTTTTAAATGGACTTATGTACTTATTTGTTTTTTGTTTGTATTTTTCTGTATTTGAACGGGGCACATATGAAGAAGAGTCTGTGTGTCTCATTGGGCTCTCCCTGTGTAAATAAAGATACATGAAAATAAATTGAAAAAATGAATAAATTAAGAATTAGTCTTGTAAAAAGCTATATTTGATTTGACCCTGTTTACCTCGTATCTGGGGACATCGTTAGGTCGTATTAATGAAATAATCTTACATGATGTCTCTTTAAATGATTTCTCAAGAATAGTTTAAAGTCTCCATCCCACAGCACTGGAAATACAGGGACCAGGACTGTAACATCTCCATCTCCTCTCCCCCTCTCTCTCTTTCCCGCTCCGCTCTCTTCTACCTTAGCTCACGAACATACCTCCACACACGGAGCGCTGCGGTAATAAAAACAGCAGTCTCTGGTGGTCTGGGTGTAATTGGGATTGTTAGCGTGGAGAGCTCCTGGGGGAGACGCACACGAGTCTGTCTCTGTGTAAAGTACATAGACACATCTCCACGGCTCCTTGATTCTACAGGCTGTGCAAGAACGAAGGAAGGAAAGAAGGAAGGAGAGAGAAGGGGGGGAAGAGACATGGGAGAGGAAGGGGGAGGGAATGAAATAGAGGGAGGAGACTTCTACTTTTAACAATACATTTATTATTTTAGTAATGAAGAGAGGGAGTAGGGAGAAGAGGAGAAAAAGGGATGAGAGAGAGGGGTCAAGATAAAGAGAGAGAGAGAGAGAGAGAGAGAGAGAGAGACCGCAAGTGAGGAGGGGAGGGGGCAAAGAGGGAGGGAGGGGAGAGAGAGTGAGGGGAAGGGAGAGAGAGAAAAAGCGAGAGGAAGGAGACTTTGAGTTTTAACAATAAATGTGTTTAATATTAAGAAAAAGAGGAAGGAGAGAGGAGAAGAGAAGAGAGGGGGAGATAGTAGAGAGCAGGGAGGAGAGATGGACGGGGGAAAGAAGGGGCAAGATAAGAGAGAGTGTGAGATAAAGAAGAGAGAGAGGGGGAGAAGGTGTGCAAGAGGGAGAAGAGAGGGAGGGGAGATAGGGAGAGGAGAGAGAGGGAGAAGAGGACAAGACATAGAAAGAAAGCGAGAGAGAGAGAGAGGAGAAGGAAAGGAGAGAGAGAGAGGGGAGAAATAGGAAGAGGAGAGAGGGATGGGACAGATAGGAAGAGGAGAGAAAGTGAGAGGAGAGATGGAGAAGAGGGCAAGACAGAGGAAGAAAGCGAGAAAGGGGGGCGGGGGAAAGGAGACAGGGAGAGGAGAAAGAGGGAGGGGACAGATAGGGAGAGGAGAGAGAGTGAGAGGAGAGAGGGAGGGGAGAGAGAGTGAGAGGAGAGAGAGGGAGAGGAGAGAGAGGGAGGGGAGAGAGAAGGAGGAGGGTAAGACAGAGAAAGAAAGTGTGTGTGAGAGAGCGAGAGAGAGGAAAGAAACACAGAGAGAGAGGTAGGAAAAAAGCAAACACGCTACCTGAGTTGTATCAAACCGTGGCTGAGTGCGTTGGCTCTGTTTCAGCGCTCCACTCCTTGTACTCGGAGACACCGTCGATTTATTTCAGAGCTTTGAAGTGAGACGAGGAAGCCTTTTTCTCGCACAATTCCGCCGAGAGAGAGGGGCCCTTTTGTTTTTAAAGGCGAGGTGCAGGGAGAGCGCTTCACAGCTTTGCAGACAAGTGCTTTTATCAATGCAACATTCCCCCCAATTACAGTGTGATGAAAAGCCGTCCAGGTGCCAGGCGTGGGGTTACAGTGCTGGAGCAGTGTTTAGCTATGGCTGTGAATGCTTGTTTAGAGGTACGGTCTAAGTAATTGTGTGGGAGGGTTGTTGGAATAATAGGCGTATCGGCAGATTAACGTCTTGGCATCTGGGGGTGGTTGTTTGGGTCGGGGTTGGATGTTGGATGTTGGCGTGAGAGGCTCCGATGACCAAAATGAAGCTAGTAGTAAATGGTCACATTTTTATACAGCGCTTTTCCACCTTCTAGGCACTCAAAGCACTTTACATCAAGGAACCACTCACACATTCACACACACATTCACACCAGTGTACACAGACACTGACGGCAGGGGGGGTTAAGTGTCTTGCCCAAGGACACAACAAGAGCATTCATCTGTGGGAGCTGGAGTCGCACTGCCAACCTGTGAGTCAGTGGATCGGACCGCTCAACCAATGATGTTTATGGCAAGGGCGGGATTCGAACCACCAAACTTCAGATCAGTGGACAAACACTCGACCAGCTGAGCTACTGTCTCCTGCAGTGATGAAATATAAAAATACATTATGTGATCAGAAATGTTTACTGAGGGCAGTGGTGGAACATCATGAAGTAAAGGTAGTAAATTACTGTACTTAAACACGAATTTTAGGTATTTGTACTTTACTTAAGTACAGATTATCCACTTTAAGCGGATACTTTTTACTTTTACATCACTACATTTGAGAGCAGGTCTATGTACTTTCTACTCCACTCCATTTTTGAACAAGACTGTAAAAGTAAAGTAAGTAAAAGTATTTTTATTATTGTTTGACACCTGATGAAAAGTCTGAGGGGATTATTTTAAACATGTTCATAATTTGAGCAAATAAAAATATATAAATAAAAACAGGAAATCTTTAACCAAATCCCTACATTTGAAGCTTTATTATAACTTTTTACTCTTTTTTTTTTACTCATTTTTAAATGGGTATTTTAATACTTTTACTAGATTTTTTCATGTAGTACTTTTACTTTTTACTTTGTACTTTTTTACTCTTTTTTTTGCTCCGGTATCTGTACTTTTACTTAAGTAACCACTGAGTGTACTCATTTAACTCCAACCACTCCACTCCAAATCTACACAACACTGTGTCCAAAATACAAGAATGTATTTATTTATAAACATATTTATTTGGTTATTTATTTATTATAACGTCATTTTGAACAGCCTCAACAAAGCATGAACAAAGACTTAATTAATAATGAATGAATAGTTTATTAAGAATGATTCAGACTTAGTAACTAAATCCTAACACTAACCCCTTCGTTAAGAGCAGTAGTCGCTAAGACGGATTCTTCATAAAATATTTGTTCATTATTATTATTATTAATTAAGTCTTTGTTCATGCTTTATTAAGGCTAAGGTGTAGTTGGTTTGAAGCAATATAATTCATCCATTCATTCATTTTCATCATAATTCATTCTTTCTTTGTTTGTTTATTTATTTATTGATGGGGCGACAGTAGCTCAGTTGGTAGTGTGTTTGTCCACTGATCCAAAGGTTGGCGGTTCAAATCCCACTCTCAACATAAACATCATCGGTAGAGCGGTCAGATCCACTGACGCACAGGTTGGCGGTGCAATTTACCATTTTATTTATTTATTTATTTAGCTTTTCAGTCTTAAACATTTTCTCTTTCGTTTTTGTCTTTGCCACATTAGTTTTGCACGGTTTCCTTTGTCAAAACCTACATTTTAATAATCTCATAACTTCGAAAAGAAAAAATGTAGTGTGCATATAAACAGCCTGCCCACCCTGTCCACAGGTTTCAGAACGATGAAAAATTAGTTGCCATAGCGATTAACAAGTTCAAACATAACATGTATTATTTATTTATTTACATATACCTTATTCAACTTTCGATAGACACATTGTCTGTTTCATTAAACCAGCTGTAGTCCTTCATGTACCACACGCTCCTCCACATTAGCATCTTCAAAGCCCACGATTCACTTTTAGCACCCCTCGGTCCTCCTCCCAGAGCCCAGCCACACACACACACGCACACACACACACACACACACACACACGGGACCGGAAGTAGCCGCAGGTTAGCGCGCGCACACACACACATAAACCGGATGCCCTCACACTCACACCGCACATCAAAGTCCATCACCGGCTGATTGATTTGACTTAAGATATACTTTTTTGTGTGTTCCATTGTGGATAAAAATTTCATGGAGCGATTTAGCCGTAGTGAAAAATGAATGGTTTCTTTAAAGTTTCATCATAGATCAGTGGGTGCCGGCTATATGTGGGCGGACACAGACTGCTCCTTTAAAGTGCGTATGACAGGTTAGACTACTCATTTCACTAAAACACAGTTAACATTATATTTAAGATTTCACCCCCAAAAATGTGTCTGTTTGTCTATTTTTTTTGAAGTTTGTGATTTTACTTTGGCGACAGACGTGCCATGGCCTATGTAGAGGTAATTCCATAACTGTTACTTAGCAACCATAATGTTAACAAGGGCCAAAACATAGATCGAAATAGGCTCTGTGCACAGCAGCGCTCGCCAGCCTCACTGTTAGCGCCACTACTTCCTGTCCAATCTTATCTCTATGGTGTTTTGTCTCAATGCTAACGCTAATGCTAATTTTGAGGCATAATAAATATTAAAACAACACCACAAACTGAAGTATTCTACATATAAAACAACTTTATTTTCATCTTTTTTTTCCAATTTGAATAAAAGTGACTGTTCGCTTTGAGACACATTGAGCTAGTGCCGCTGTTCACAAAGCGCATAGTTCCACCATAGTTCCCATTAGATAAAGAAAAATAAATGACAACACCTTTATTTTGTCAAATGAATGTGTAAACTGCCACAAAAATGCCTTCCGTGTGTGTAAACCGCCCCTGCATTTTAGATGGGCTTTATGACAGCTCCAAAGTGGTTTCTAGTTATTAAATGTTGTTTTGCATTGAAGAGAAACAAAAAAACACACACACATAGGCCGAGACATTCGTTTCATATTTGGAGAGTCTGTAAGATTCTAGAAAGCACCGTTCATTTATGACAGTGGGTATTTACATGGCCGGTAAAATCAGACAGAATAATCAGATAAGACGATAATTAGATCTGATGTTTGGTGTGTGTTTACAGCACAAGAGAAATCTGAAATCCAAGTAACTGTATTTTAAATTAAGCCTTTCAATCTTAAACATTTTTCATTTTCGATTCACTCTTTCATTTTTGTCTTTGCCACATTAGTTTTGCATAAGCTTCCATGTCAGAACCTGCACAGGTGTGAACGATCGGAGAGAAATTCAACTGAACACATCACACGCAACAGGGCATTTCAGTAATCGGATAACTTCAGAAATCAGATAATGATCGGATTCTTCGGTGTGAATATAAACCTGTTCAACATGTAGCCGACCCTATCAATGGGTTTCAGAATGATGAATAATTATGACCGTTGCCATAGTGATTAACAGCAATTAATTAACTTTGATTAAATTCAGACATAATGTTATATCTTTTTAATGTGGAAAAAGTCATCAAAATGTAACAGGAAGCTGGTCTATATTAAAAAACAGCATAATCTTGACCTTATATATCCCTGTTATTAATACGCAGTAGTAATATTAGTTTAGAATAGCCTATATTTTTTTTCAATAAAAAAAAAACAAAACAAAACATTTATTATATGGGCCTAACAGCTTAAAATTGAGAAGTGAAGAATGACACAAAACAATATAAAAGCTGCACCCTGTTATTAAAACCAGCTATGAACGCACGCTACTATCTCTGGACTTTTTACGCAAATATTACAAACCCGTCACATTTTTCCCCATCCACGGAGAGAAAAATGATTTCAGCAGCTGCCTGTCACACATTCCACATAACCCGCTCTCCAACGGCAGCACACGACGGGCGTACGTGCGCAAAAAAAAAAAAAAAACACTAAAAAACAACCCAAAACCTCTCCAAATGTGCTCGCCTCACTCCACGCTCCTCTGTCGGCTGAGGCCACGGGAAACAAATGATGCGCGCAGCCCTTCCTTGTTAATTACCGACTGGTTTTCAATTAGCGACGATATGACTTAATTAGAAGTGAGATAAGATAATGGCCTGCTATGACAAGTATATAGATATGCAATTAAATGCCACTTAATGCGCTATATCCCGTGACCTTCTGTGTGCGTAAAATTTAGACGATATTTTTTTCTGACTGCATTTACAAAGTTTAATGAATGGTTAAAAATATGAAACATTGCTCGCGATTGAGAGTCATTTTTTATATTGCGAGTTGATGTAATTATTTCATTTCTATGTGTACGTCCGTGAGCTGTGGCGCTGTCCATGGTACTCGGAGAAGCCGCTAAAGCGATCGAGGATATTGGGAGGGATACGAAGCAAAATAACAAAAGGGTGTATCTTAAAGCGTTGGATGTAGTGCAGTTGTACAATGAGGTGCAAGGTGTTAAGTCGTTTGAAATAAATGCCTTGTCGCGCACTGCCCATGCGCAGAGTCCCCAGCGGCGCTGTGGCTGCTACTGCTGTGGCTAATGAAGAATAATAAATCATGAAAGCCTTGTTCAGGTACAAGAGAGAAAGAGGGAAAGGATGGAGATGAGGGAGAGGAGAGGGAGTGGGGGCGCGTGCGTGTACGTAAGTGTGCGTGCGTGCGGTGGAGAGAGATAGAGGGGAGAGAGAGAGCGAAAGAGAGGGAGGCAGGAGGCGGAGAGCCCTTCGCCTCAGAGCTGAGACAGTCGTGGTCCCCGCAGCATTCACCGGAGTCAAGGAGAGAATCAGTCGCCAATTTTATCAGCTTTCTACACGGAAACCTTTTTCGTATTTGTTATTTTTATTTGACCAAAATAAAAACGGTCATCGTGAGAATCGCGTAAGTAAAGGATTTTTCTTTGGAAATCCCATTACCTAAAAGCCTACTGCACGAAACTTTTTTTTTCTTATTGGAAGAGTTTTTCTAAAATAATAGAAACGAAACTATTTGTTCAGAAAATATTTTTTGTGAGTGGAGAACGGACTGGTATTTTTCCAACTTCGTCTGCAGTTGTTCTGCGCTAACCTTTGCATGGCTCTCTCCAAACGACCACGCGCTTGTAGCAACAACAATAATAATAAATACATGTGAGAAGTTGACGAGCCTCTTTTCAGCATCCACTTGACTCGACTCAATTGGGCTCCGACATCTCCTCGACCCTTGGAGGCGGAGTCTTAACTTATTAAAGGAACTTGCGGAAGCTCGGACGCGCGCAAATATGATGATGATGTCTCTGAACAGCAAGCAGCCCTTCGCCATGGCGCACAGCAGCCTGGCCGAGCCCAAGTACTCGCTGCACTCGTCCTCCGCGTCCACCCTGACCTCCAGTGCGCCTTCCTCCTCGTCCTGCTCCTCTTCCTCCCGCATCAGCAGCACCATCATCAGCAGCACCAGCAGCAGCAGCGGCAGTTCGGAGGCGATGCGTCGCGCCTGCCTCCCAACCCCACCGGTACGTACTCTGCATAATCACTGCTTAAAGGCACGTTTTGACAGCCCACTTTTTCTTTGCTTGATGTTTTTTTCATGTCTGCACAGCAAATCACCCAACACCTTCATTTCCAACTATTAATTTTTATGACCTGGGATGTTGCATGTGTCTTGTTTTGTGTGCTCCCCCCTTTTTTAGGATTTTTTTCCTTTCTGGAAATGTTTTAAACCGAGGAGAGAGGGGCGAGAAGAATTCCCTACTGACAACTATGTGTGCATTCTATTTGCAATTGCAGAGCAATATATTCGGCGGCTTGGATGAGAGTTTGTTGGCCCGCGCAGAAGCTCTGGCGGCGGTGGATATCGTCTCGCAGACCAAGAGTCACCACCACCACCCTCCGCACCACAGCCCCTTCAAACCGGACGCGACCTACCACACCATGAACACGCTGCCCTGCACCTCTTCCTCCTCCTCCTCTTCCTCCGTGCCCATCTCACACCCCTCCGCTCTGGCCGGACACCACCATCATCACCACCACCACCATCACCATCAGCCGCACCAAGCCTTAGAAGGTGACCTGCTGGACCACATCACCCCGGGGTTGGCGCTCGGATGCCCCGACGGATCAGTGGTGTCAACCCCGGCGCACCCCGCGCACATGGCGGGGATGAACCACATGCACCAGGCGGCTCTCAACATGGCCCATGCGCACGGGCTGCCACACATGGGCATGAACGACGTGGACGCGGATCCCAGAGACTTGGAGGCTTTCGCAGAGCGCTTTAAGCAGAGGCGGATCAAGCTGGGGGTGACCCAAGCGGACGTAGGGTCGGCCTTGGCCAGCCTCAAAATCCCTGGCGTAGGCTCGCTCAGTCAGAGCACCATCTGCCGCTTCGAGTCCCTCACGCTCTCACACAACAACATGATCGCACTCAAGCCCATTCTCCAAGCGTGGCTGGAGGAAGCGGAGAAGTCCCACCGCGAGAAACTGAACAAGCCGGAGCTTTTTAACGGCGCTGAGAAAAAGCGGAAACGCACGTCGATAGCGGCTCCGGAGAAGAGGTCGCTGGAGGCCTATTTCGCCATTCAGCCCCGGCCCTCCTCAGAGAAGATCGCAGCCATCGCAGAGAAACTGGACTTGAAGAAGAACGTGGTGCGCGTTTGGTTTTGTAACCAGCGACAAAAACAGAAAAGAATGAAATACTCTGCATGTGTTTAGATCCACGTGGAACTGTCAACATCTGTATCATATTTCACAACACCTTTTTCAATCATCGAACAATTTCCTCTAAAAGAAAATAAACTCGAGAGTAAAAGCCACGATGAGGTGGACATGTGGAACCGTTTGACACAGCAAGTAAGACACTGTTTTTACAATTGACTATTACGCACAGCATATGTAGCTACAGGACTATGTTGGTTCCTCTTTGGGGATAGGAGTGTGTTTGTGCGTCAGGCGCGTGGGGGACTTTTGAAGCACTTGTTTGGCGTTTATCTCAATGGAGTTTAATAGGGATTAGGCCCCGCTGTAAATGACCACACTTCATTTTGTGTCTAAATGTGTAATTATGAATTCTTTGTGTTATCTAACGGGGCTTTGTTTTGAAGAAGCCCTTTTATTTACAAAAGGCCCCACGTCACGTAAAAACAGCTCACTGCTCTTTTTTCCCCCCAAACGTATGATTTCTAAACCGGCTGCAATAACTCCAGCGTGGGCCGGCGTCTTATGAACTATTTATTGAGTGAGGTCATGTTTACTTCATTATATATTTATTGGGATTCCCCTCCTCGTTTTTGCTTGAGAAAATCAAATAGTGACAGCGGTGCGAGGCGTATTTGAAGACGGTACAATCGAAAAGAATATATGCGTTGTTTTCCAAATGCTTTCTGTATGTTTTGTATAAATATACTTATGGAGTCGTTGCTTGTTCGAATCACCTTAAAATGTTTTGTTTCTTGAGAAAAAGAGCAGCTTTGTGAAACTATGTAAATATGTCATTGATGCACATAAATATATCCGTATACAGGTTTTTGCTGTATTGTTGTTTTAGCTGATCTTTCTGTATAATGTATGTTGCTTTGGGCTTTGGAATTGACCTATTCCTTTATTTCCATCCATGTAACGTTAATTTATTTCATTATTGAACTGCAATGTGTTTCATTAAAGACTTAACTTTAACTAATTTAATCGGACGTCTTCTTGCGTCTCGTGCGCATGCCCCGTATTTACGCCGCTTTTATTTAGTCATCTGATTATTTATGGATGAGGAGGAGGGCAAGTGTTTAGCTCTGGACTGGGCTCCTCTCAGCTCACTGCAGACATGGGCTTTCACAAAGTGCTGCTCTGGTAGTGAGGATGCTTCAACAACACGGGGCAAAATCACATCTGGGTTTGGGGTGATGCTTAAAATGTACTTTTTGTTTTCCGCATTAAGGTATGATCTAAACGTGTCAGCTGATAAACAATTATTTATGTAACAATCTGATGTTTGAATAGGTTAAAGAAATTGACAAATGCTATATTGTTATTTTGGGAGTTGCGGAAGCCGTTAGGATGGTTTACATTTTATTTTCCAACGAATAATGTCAGTTTTACTCATAGCATTGCAAAAGCCAAAGAAAGAGTCCAATTAGATACATTTTTGTACAGAATACATTATAAACGTCATCTGTGTATTGTGTATTCTGTGTTTACAAAAACGCACTCATGTTTAATAACGGTTGCCACTCAAACATGCAAAATCTCTGCAATGAGGCTATGTTCTTTGAGATGGGACGTGCGCGTGAATATTGGACTTCGTTACTCATATGCCTGTTTTAAAATGCCTCACACCTGGAGACGCTGCAAAAGCTCACATCTATAATTTAATAGACTATGCTTTTTAGTTAACCTGATCTAAACTCAGCCCCAGTGCAAATTTCATCTGCATCTTCCTTTGTGGCTTTTTCTATAAATGATCCAAATGTATGTGTTTATTTATTGGCTACTTCCTAACACTGTTCTACAGCTGGCGCCGCATGTTGATAAAAGTGTTGTTTCAGATGAAGGTGATTGACAGGGTCAGTAGCTCCATGTTAACACTAGAACTCCCGCCTCTCCTCTGCTCTACATTCACTCTAAAGCCTTGAGCACGAGCCCACCCTCTCGCCCCCCTTACCGACAGCTCGCGCCCACAACACGAGTCTGCGTGATCCGTACGTGCCTCGCTCCCAGGCCTCGCGCTGCCAGGCCTCACACGCGCTCCGTCACGCGCGCGTAAAGAGCACGTGGCTGCTTAGTGGAGCGGCTTATCCACGGCTCACTGTTGCCTTACCTGAGAGCAAATGCTAATATTCTATTAGAGCCTAATCAGGAGGTCTGCGGAGAGCTGGATGGCTCCCTGGAGCGCGCACTTGCCAGATGTCAGCCCGCCAGAAAAACAGCTCGCCTGCCAACGTGCCCGTCTCCATTTAAATACACACACTCTTTGAAGCAACACAAAAAGAGCGGCGGGTTAGAGCTGAGCTGAGAGGGACTGCGGGCTGCGGAGGATGGATGGTAGGGAGCTGAGCAAGCGTTTCAGCACCATGGACAGATCAAGCACCAAATCAAATGGAGCCGTGTACTGCCCTCTGAAAAAACTCCAGTCTGTTTACGGTCCAAGTGTTTACGATATTATTGTCACTGGAGTTCTCTGGCGGGGGAGAGATATCACAGAACTAGCAGTGTGGATGACCTCGTTGTTTGGAATAAATGCATTTATCAAAAGACACAGGCACATATGTTGAGACAAGTGGTTAAGATTATTGAAAAAGGCGGTTGTGTCGAATGACTAGGTTACTAAATACCTATGATAAAAAGCTACTGATTATACATACATGGATTTGGAATGGGGCTACACATATCTACAACTCCTTATTATGACTGTAGTCTCATAAGCGTTATCTATATTTGATGCGTGCATTTTTAGTATTGTCTTTTCAGATTATTACGGCACGAATCTGAATGGTCAGCCCATGTGGTTAAGGAGGAGCATGCTCTGTCCTAAAGAAAAGGTTACATGCTAAATAATTAATTACATATTTTATTAGGAGACAACCTCTTTATCTAACCTAATTCAGTTATATATAGGCTAGATATGCACGCAAATGTCACAAACGATATCACTCATTGGGAGGAGTAGTGGGTTTGTTTAAAATTTCAATTTCTAGCTTTTAAATTGGCTTTAGCAAAACAAGTCCATAGTCCGCCTCTAGGGCTGTTGAGTCAACCCAGTGTTGAAATGTTAAAATGTTAAAATGCTGTGCGTAAACAAAATATTAATAATCATATATGAATTTAGAATTTTTAAAAAAGACTATAGTCACTCACTACCTGAACTCCGGCTGTCCAATTAGCATTTCTAAGATCCAAGCTCTCATTACTTACAGCACCTGCCATACATTAGCATAGCATTATTATTAGCGCTTCCAATAGATTCAAATTGCCTTTAGCTCGCCAGCCATGTTTGAATTTAATCACACATTCTACCACATTCAAGAATCCCATTTGCAGATTTTTCAAACAGGCTTCCCAAATACTATAATTTATACAAACGAGTGTCATGGATTAATATTTATCCATCAAAACGCTCTTAACAAAGTGCTAGCGTCGCCATTTTCCAACGCGCGTTAACGAGACAGCTCTGATAGTTCATCAATTAAAAGATGCTCCTGGTGAGTGCCCCTAATTTCCCCTAAACGAGCCATTGACTTAATAAGAGCGAATTATTAAATTATACACATGGAATTATGAAAAGCAGATGATTACGAGGGGGCCTCCTTAAGTAGTCATTACGCGCTGTGTTAATTAGAGCTGGTCAGGGAGGGCTGCGTGCGCGCGTGAGTGAGTGTGCGTCTCCACGGGGACTGCTTCCTCCATGTGCGCGCGCTTCTCTCTCGCGCACCTTGTTGGCTGGCTGCTGCAGTGCTTCTTTTTGGGAGAAGATCGATGGATACTCTTTGATAGCGAGTCAATACAGGCAACACACAGCAAAGGTCCTGGCACGGCGCGTAAAACCAAGCTTTAGAATTACGCACGATTGTGTTCGCCTTGAAAGTCCATATGACAGGTTTTCTAATTATGACATGGTGTGGTGAGATAGTGCCTGTGGTAAATATTTATCATAGTTTTACATCAGTTAAGTGGCAGTTTGGGGAAACAAAATAGTTGAGAAGAAAAGAAGAAAATACAGGAAGTAGCCTAGTTGTGAATTCTAAAACGGAATAGCTTTACCTATGCCATCAACCCCAAAAACTCCATCCAAAATGCAGGGGCAATTTCCGCGCAAGGAAGGCATTTCTAGCAGTTTAAACAAAATAAAGGTGTTGTCACGTATTTTTATTAGTCTCATCACAACTGCTGTGTAAATTAGCCCGTTTTCTGCCCTTGTTAACACACAGTTCTATAGGTAACACTTATGGAAATACCTCTACGTATGTCACTGCTGCCTGTGTCCAACCATGTAAAAAGGTAAAACTGTAAACTTAACCAACATTTAAAAAAATAAATAAAATAAAAAAAGAAACGGGCAAGATTTTTAGTGAGGTCTTCAATACAACGGCGTAACATGTTTTAGTGAAATGATTGGGCTGGTTTACCTGTCGTCTGGACTTTAATCAACGCGTATACCGTTATCCGTAAGGACACAGTGGGAGCTTTACCAAAGAAAAAGGCCATCCCCGCTTCCTTTTGTTATAATTACGCGCTGTGTTTTATTTTTCGCTCTCCCCCCTGAACATTTCCCCTCTTTCACGGGGATCGTGATAAATTTTTAATGAGGCCCGGGACTGTCGGAGCTCCGCCTGGGGACGCACAGTCGAATATTTTAACTGTACATTTACGCCAAGTGTCTGCCTTCAAAGACCACTATAAAACTCGCAGTATTTATCACAAGCAACCCCTCTCTTTTGGATTATTTTTTCACCTCTCTACAATCGCCATTTCATCGCCACTCTCGCCAATCAGTTGTTGTTGATGCAGTTTTCATTGAGCGTCAAGAGGCGTTAGTCTGTTAAATGTTTTCCGGAGAGGGATCGATGCCGAATAGGACTAGGGCACACGGTTGGCGCGTTTTAATCAAGGATGGCACGCGCGAAGGAGTGAAAGCCAATCAAATACCTTCGTCTATTCGCGCGCTCTCTCTCACCAGACACGAGCTGGTACGGTTACGCGCACGCACCACGCCAGGGTCAGGCCGTTCAGTGACCGGTGTGAAGAGATGCCTGGAAGCGACAGCTGAAGATTTGTAAAAGAGAGAAGATTATGAGCCGTGTCACGTGTAAATAATTAATGGGATAATTTTACAGAATCAAAATGTAAAAACAAAAAATGCTTGGGTGTCTTAATTAAACCGAGATAATAATTAATGTTATACCTTTGTACATAATAAGGCCTTAAAATTGTCGCGAAATCAGTAGTTTACAAAATAAAATTAAAATGCAAATCTCTTGGAATTACACAATTTCGATTTCTAGAGAACATGTAGGCCTACACCAATAAAAGAAAAAAAAACACACACTTTTAAAAGGCATATATATTTTTAATTGAGTAAAAAAATGCCAGTGATTCAAGTGTGAGGATCAAAACATTGCACAGCCTTCACTGGTGAATGTTCGGACATGCGTACTGCAGATTTTCTTCTCATTAAAAATGTATGCGTCTGATGCACATATTGCTTTTATGGGTTTGGGTACAATTGCTTAATAAAAGTAAAAGATTATATCCTAAAAATGAAATGCTTAAACATAATGCTGACCGTCTCTGTTACCCTTTGATTTTCATACAATACGTGGCGCACTGAATGAACTTGTGTCACGGGGGCGTAAAGGCGCAGTGTGGGCACAGTCACCACGGATCTCTCTGCACAATTTGAAGGTGTTTTTTTTACAACATAAAAACTATACTTTAATCTGGTGATCCAGGCAATAAACAAACAAACAAACAAACAAATAAACATATACATTAAAAAAACAACAACGAAAAAACAAAACAAAAACATACATAAATAAATAAATAAATAACATACTACATTAGTCTACATCTGTGCATATTATTAGACTAATAATAATAATAAAAATATATAGCTGTATATATATTTTCTCTTATAGCTTTAAATCATTTATGAGATCACTTTAGGACTTGCACTACCATTTTTAACATCTGGGGGGAGTAGAGAGCCTCACATTATTGTCATCATATATCTTTTAACTAAAGGGCTACACTTGTGCCTTGTATTTTTTTTTTTTCTCTCTGATCTGAGATACAAATGCGAAAACGCAACTCAAATTGAAAAAATATATATTGAAAGAAATGTGTTAAAATTGGTCAAACTTTAAATCAATAACCAGACCTTGGAAACTTAAGGTCAAAATGATTTATCTAATATGGAGAGAAAAAAACTGTATTCCTAAAAAAAATGTATTCACTTTTGTTCCTTGTAATCCGTTTCAAAGAGTTAGTAGTTTAAAGCGAGAGCCAGTGTGTAAAGTGGATTAGTGCTTGTCCTTGCGCTTTCCAGCCCTTGCCCTCTGACCCCTCTGTGACCCCTGTGTGACCCTCTTTTTATTACAGCTCTAAACATACTGCTGTTAAACCCACGTCTTCATTATTTAATCCTTTCACATCATCACTTATGCATTATGGCCCTATGTGTAAATGAATAGAGTGCCTTCAGCGATCCCATATGGAACCAGTGAGGAAGGGCATCAGGATCTCCTCATCTACAGACAGACGATAATGTTTAATGAATAATTATCTAATAATAAAAAAAAGTTCAAATTATTATTATTATTATAATTAGAAGTTTATTTCTGTATTTACGTCATTTGTAATGTAATTAATGCACATTGATTGGCTTTTCTAAATTATTTAAAAATAATCAAATCATTTATAACCTTAATATCTATCTATGTCTACTTTTTTCCCTTTTTTTTCTTTCTTTTTTTGTTGTTTCATTCAGGTTATAGATGCAATGTTATGAGATTATTCACCAACCGAAAGAGAACGCTGGTTCAAATCTGGTTCTATTGTTGTGTCCCCAAGGGTGAAACACAAAACACCCACAATGCTACAGGCTGTGGTGGTGACCCCAAATGAAGTTAATAGTGACAGACATAACCTGTGTTTGACGAGCGCTTCCGGTATTTCATTTATTATATACAAAAATGTATTTAAGGGGCCCATGTTACACTATTTCCTGATCTATGTTCTAATGTCGTTTCCTCATCACAAACAGACCTGGAGTTGTGTTTTGTTTCATTCAGACATGTTTAACACACAAACCCTGCATGTTCTTCTCTCAAACGGAAAACACTCTGTTCCACCTTGTGATGTCATGTGGTAATACAGGAAGTGCTCCACTGTGTTTTTAAACTCCATACACCTTCACTAGAATCATTTGGATGATTTCAGCCCTGGAATTGTCAGCCTCTACTGAACAAAAGGTAAAAGGAGCTGTTAACTTGAAAACTACCCCTTCATGACATCACAAGGTGGAACAGAGCATTTTGAGCTTTGGAGACGTAACAGACTAATAATGCAGGATTACTCAAACGTGTGAATGAAACAAAACCCAAATCCAGGTATGTTTTTGAGGAGGTAACAACATTATCCAAGTAATGTTTTGAGGAGGTAACAACATTATAACATGTCTTAAATCTCACAAGAGTCAATTTAATGTAATTTAGGACCTTTAAATGAAAGTCTGTCAATATAGGTGCATATGCCTTGGCCAACCATTTCTTTAGCACATGAGCTGTGTGCGATAGAACCACACAAGACCCTGGATCAAACTCAACTGAGTCTACAGACAGTGTCAGACCTGTGTTAGTAGATGTGTTCTGAGTGGCTCCTGACAGCCCAGCCTGGTGCCGATATATTTATCATAGCCACAAGGAGCGCCGGCCTCTCCCTCTCCCCCATTCTCTCGCCCGCTCACAGTTTATACAGAACAGAATCATTTACATAAAGTCCTTAAGGCAAAGAACTGTTGGGGGCTCTCATTTATATGTGATGGAAAATTAGCCGTCATTATGCGCGCCATTAGCTGCGTCTTTAATGTGCGCCTAAGCACCATTTGTCAAGCAGCTTGTTAATATCCTTCAAGTCTTTAAAGTTGAGAGCTCATTACACAGAGCCGGCCCCACTCCTGATGCTGCCTCACCATCCACAGAAGGGACGCAACATTTGGGACTTTTACTACGGTCATTGACATTGCCAAATATGATGGGTGTCTCAGTGCAGTTTTTACAATGTGTAGCTGCGTATATGTTAGAGGTTTTGATCAACAAACGTATAACACAATTACCTGGCAAATCCAGACTGACTTCTCCCTGTATTTTTTTATACAGATTGATGTCAGTCTGCGTCTCAAGCCTAAAAATACCAGGATCATGAAAAGCAGGTTAATACAAACATTTTAAGACCAAAATGACGAGTCTGACAACAGCAGTTACAGTGAGAGGGATGACAGACATCAGTCTGGTCCCTCGCCCTCCACTGCGTCTCAAGCCCGGTCAAACGTCATCGTCCAATCAGGTCTGTTTTTTTCAGTGGCCCTCCACTCGTCTCAAGCCCGGTCAAACGTCATCGTCCAATCAGGTCTGTTTTTTTCAGTGACACATGTGAAATGAAGGAGCTCATTGGTCACCTATGATTTACAAACAAAATCGCATTTCTCTCACCTCAGATTTTAGTGCTTCGCTCATTGATTCTGCAGAAATCCGTGATGTTTTTCCATCGAAAAAGTTCTGTAGTGTAGTGATGTTCTCTACGCTGACAGATAAGTTAAGTACAGGTGCTGGATGGATCATTTTATATAAACCATTTTTATGCAACTTGCAGAATTCTCCACATAACAGTCATATGTGGAGGCAGGAATCTACACATCTTGATAAGTTCAGAAAAAAAAAGTTTTTTCAGTTATTTTTATAATTGATGTATCTATATATATGTTTATTTCAGGGACAGTGCATATTAATCAACATTTCATCTGTTTGCCCTGGACACATGTTGAGTGTCATCCTACAAAAAGTAAAAGTATAGTTACAATAAAATTAAAATACTTCATATGAAAAAATGTACAATACAGTATTGTGTATCTCTGTATATTGCCATTGTTGTTGCCTAAATGTGACCATAAAACTTGCTTTTTAGACCAGTCAAAGTATTCATTTCAGATTTACAATTTGATTTACGGACAAAATAGCCAAATAAAAACACCAGGATCATGTAGAGCAAGTTAATATGAAGATTTTAAGACCAAGCAGCAGCAGTTACAGAGTGAGCGGCGAGAGTTCTTCAACAGAAAGTGAACTGGAGCCAGGGTTGATGGAGGCAGAAGCGCGCCCATGCTCACTTCCTGTTTGGAACGTGTTTAGCAAGTTAACTATGTCCGTTTATATATACAGTCTATGCACATAACATTTTAAATATTATTCCAACTATTATAGACGTCAGCATAAGACATTTGCTGGCATAACACCACAAGCACTGTCCTCAGCTTGTCTCATTTGAACCAAATTTCGAGCAAAAACATCTTAAAACCAAATGAACCTAACCCTAAAAAAATCCTCCTTTTGTGAGCCCACAGTCAATATAACAACCGACCCCAATCTTTGCCTATGGACAGGAGTTACTCTGCCTTATTATTGGTTAGCACTGCTGTGTCCTTAGCCCTGTTTCCCACTCTGCCGCAGCGTCAGCCATTGCTCCGGGCCAAAGCAATAAGGAGAGTAATTAGAATGCTAAAGACAGATGTAAATAAAGGGAACGAGACAGTGGTGAGGGATGGTGCGTCGAGGTCACATTCTCATCAAAAACCCAGTTGGTAGCAAATGACACAAGAGCCAGTGCCAGGGGCCCGAGGGCAAGGCTATGAACCAGAGGACATAATGGACTAAATGATAGGCTCGACGGCTCGGCATCTCAGAGCACCAATAAGGACACACGCACGTATAACTATAACTGCACCAGCCGAACGGATACAGGGTTATGTAATGTGTAATGTTTTGTCTGTTCCTGCACCTACTTTTAATCTGCTGTGTCCATAGACTGTGTAAAGAAGTGGTCTAAGGGAGCGCGGCGTCACCCGTAGGGTTCGGCACCAGCCAGTGAATTTGGAGCCGAGTTCCATAAGTCTGACCGCAAGTATCATAGCAACCAAAGAGCCAATCCCGGAGCGAGGCTGTTGAAGGTAACGCCCCTTCCCGCCTTCATCGCTGGCTTAGCAGGGAGCGGGCGCTTAGCAACGCTGTCAATCAAACCTGTTGCTAATGCCAGCGGGAGCGACCTTGGAAAGGAGGCGCCTCATTGGTCTGTTATTAATGTTCATATCTTGATTTAGGGACAAAATAGCCAAATAAAAATACCAGGATCAAGTAGAATGGGTTAATATGGACATTTTAAGACCAAATTCACGTGTCTGACAGCAGCAGATACAGAGAGAGGCGACAGTTTTTAAATACAAACTGAGTCGCTGGAGCTGGAAGTGCGTCCATGCTCATTTCCTATTACTAACTAGCAGGTTAGCTATGTCCATTTATATATTCAGCCTATAATTGTATCCTTTTTATTGTTACATGTTATATAAGTGCAAATTAAATAAATAAATAACTGAAACTGTGCAGAGTAGCTTTAAAGCTGCACTATGTAACTTTTAACGACTTGATAGTTTCCATGGATATGTTGTTGCTTCGCCTAGAACAGCAGCCAAAACATCTTTCATTGGGATTTCACAGTGAAATTGAAAATAGTGGCAGTGGCGGAGTTGTTGGCGCTAACACCTCAGAGCAAGAAGGTCATAGGTTCAATTCCTGCACTGGTCTTATATTGTGAAATGTTCAGGTGGTTCCAGAGAATTCTTCCATGTACTCTGGTTTGACCTTTCTCCAGACTCTTTCCAATTCATTATTCAAATTTGTATGTAGAATTATACGCAATGAAATTAATAAAATAATAAAACGACTGTACATTTTCTTAATTTTTTTTTTTTTATTCTTGGATTTGGGGGATGTGAGGACGACTTTGTTAACACGATGCTAACAGATACCAGAGTGTTAAGTGTTAAAATAACCCATTCACTGAAGGAGCATCTTCTAGGTTTCAATACACTTAACAAAATCACAGGTTATTTCACTTTACTTGGATACTATCTATACAAAAATATGACATGACAACATTTGAAAATCATATGCAAATAAAGACATGATGAGCTAATATGAGACAGAGAAGGGGTGGGCGAGCAGAGGAAGGCAAACACTAGCCACTGGAGAGTACATGCTGCTGAGGGGGTGGGGCTAATTAAAATATTTGCAATATTAAAAATACATTAGGACTCCATCAGCCTTAACCACTGTGAACATGAATACATCAGTGTGTAGTGTGTCTTCATCTGTGGCAACAATGCAAAGTCATGCAAGAGGAGACTAAATCAGTGTTACCATATCAACATATAATAAAACTGATGAATCCAGCCAAAAAAAATAAAGATCATTTGTGTTAGCCCCAGAGACTGTATAAAAAAGTGGTCTAAGGGAGTGTGATGTCACCCATAGTGTTCGGCTCCAGCCAAATGAAGCTCATAGAGTCTAGCAGTTATTCCATATTTGGAATTCTAACTGCGAGTATCATAGCAACCAATACAAACCAAAGAGCCAATCCGGTGCGAGGCTGTTGAAGGTAACGCCCCTTTCTCCCTGCACTGCTGGATTAGCAGGGAGCGAGCGCATAGCAATGCTGTCAATCAAGTCTGCTGCTAACGGAGCAACCTTGAGAAATGAAGGCTCCTGATTTGTCTGTTATTAATGATCATATCTTGATTTACAGACAAAATAGCAAAATAAAACATTTTAAGACCAAAATGACGAGTGTGACAGCAGCAGTTATAAGGTGATGGTTTTTCAGTAGAAAGTGAATTTGGAGCCAGCTGTCTTCCTATTTGGGACGCGGTAGCTAGCAGCTTAGCTATGTACATTTATATATACAGTCTAACCTGGAACAAAATCATCCATCATTATTGGGAGCTATGATACTGAATGAAAACAGTTTGCAACATGGACTAAAGATCAGTTGGGTTGCTGGGATTCTGATGATACCATTACATTATATCCAAGACTTCAGTGGCGTTCTTGAAAAATACACCTCAAGCACAGTGAGTTGCCGGTACTCTCACCTCACAGCAAGAATGTCTGCGGTTCGACTTCCGGGCTGGATGGGTCCTTTTATGGGCAAAGTTTGCATGTTTCCCCCCGGGTCTGGGTGTGACTAAGGTGATCCTGACCTAGCCTAGCTCAAGATCTGGGGACGGGCTCCTGGCATTGCACTGTGATGCCCACTGAATAACGGGTCTAACTCATTTTCTTACCTTAAATATAATTGATCTGGTACATTTGTGGATTTTTGAACCATATACAAGCTTCTACCTCCCACCTGAGACACAAGTAAGTATTCTTGACATTCCGGGCATACGTTTAGTCCTTAAGTTACCCTCATTTGATCCATGGAAGCGCACAGCACGTATTGGAGAAGTCAAAACATATCAATACAAAATATTATCTTTCAGAGGAATGTGCCAATGTGTTTGATTATCATTACTAACCACTGTGACATCGTGTTCCAATTTATGTTTTCAATTTACAAACTATAATATGTTATTTGAAATGTTCTCACACAGCGTTCCAAACTCTTTTCTCAAATCTCTGTCAGAGCTAAGTTGGTTCAAAGCTGCATTACCGTGTTGCCGTGTTGCCAAAGGTTGATTATGTGGGTATATTTCAGCTGCTGCTCTGGGCTGTTATAGCTGGAGGTACAAACTACAGTCAGAGCAGAACAGAATGGGCTCTGCTCCTGCTAAAACCATAGAGAGAGGATCAATTGGCGCATAAGGAAATGTTAACGACTCTCCCAGACCTTTGTGTGGGATGACTTTTCCACCATTCACTCTGCAAAATCTTTTTTATTTCTCTAAAAACCAAAAAGTGCCTGGTTATTAGCAGATTGCACTTTTAATATACTTTATGGAAGATGGATCTGAATAATAAGTTCTTGTAAAGTGCTTTGAGTGTCCTGAAGGTGGAAAAGCGCTGCATAAAAATGTGACCATGAAGTCACCGCCTCCTCCTCAGAGCTGTGCAATCAGGAGTGTTTATTTCAGTGACACATGGAAAACGGACAATCTGATTCTGCTGAAATTCAATTAAACTCCGCCCACAACCACATTTCAAATAGAGCTGCTAAACTGGGCAGTGCCTGGAGGACTCAAGAAGAGAGTGAGGGGGGAAGAGGGGCGGAGTTAGGAGGTATAAGGAACAGCGTGACAGTCTTGAGTGATGTCACCAAGTACTTAAAATTGCAGCGGCCACCGGAGCCAGGACACATTCATTTTTATGTTTTTGAAAGTGACCAAAAAGCACAAAGAACAGTAGACAAAGCTATTAAAACACTATATACACAGTTTTGTAG
>KN485814.1:36476-47317 GCA_000787095.1 Periophthalmodon schlosseri
CCAGCTCCAGAGCTATTCAAGGGCTGCTCAGGGTTTTTGATGTTGCTACAGATGGTAAATATATCTATTCATTATTTTTTTTCACTATTTTGTGCACTTCTGGGAATAAAGTCACTAATACTATTTTTGACTAAGCCATATCTTTTTTTTTTCTTTCAATAAGAACCCACTAAACTCACACACCACTCTCATAGGAGGAAAGGCGGGAACGAAGCGTCTTGCTTATGTTTGCAATATGCAGATATAGGTAAAGTGAATGAATTATCTGGATTCCCCTTTCCTGGTCAGACCATAGTTTTAACCCCCTTGGTCTTCTATAAGAGAAATACATTACATGAAGTGAAAAAAATATAGATATATAAACTGAGCTATTTATGCTTTTAATGTTTGATGTCCCCTGCACTGCTGTACAGAGGGCACTTCCAGACTGGCCCTTGTTGACATTTCTTTGTGGATAGCACTTTTGGCAATAAAAGTGGTGATGTCCATATCCTTTTGCAAACATATGTGTATATTATGGCTTCATCTAGAATGTTACAAAGTATGGGAAGTATCTGTCTCCATGGAGAATAGCAGGTGACACCACCAGGCCAAATTACAGGTCTCTGCGGAGAGGTGAGTCCACTCAAGGAAAGAATGCATGTTTTTCAATGTCATTTTTAGATATAAAAACACTTTCAATTGAACAGATGCAAGGAGGATAAGCTGAATGCCATAAGAGAAGTTAAGTAACACATCTCTGAAGTTTCCTTTACCAAATCCTATAGCCACATTATGTTTCTGTATATTCCTACTTGCCATAGAAAATGTAATTTGCAGAAGCAGACAGAGAAATCCTTTGGCTTTACTTACTGGCTTTTGTTCCAGCAGCACGCCGCCAGTTTATTGTGCTTATAAGCATTCAGAAAAATAATTAGCCGAGCACATGTTGGGTATATTACATACAAGGCGCTATCTAATCTCTGGAGTATTTTTAATGGTGCTCTGGTTCAAAGAAATAGCACTGCAGCTCTGTAAACAGCACAGAATCGCATCAACATTAGTCAAAAATGTTGTGTGTTTTATCATGGAGGCATTTAGTAAACAGGGTGCAATTAGAGGCGTAGGATTAAACAGTCAGAAAGTAGCTGTTGTTAATGACACGGGTGGAATTGCATCTGCTTGCATGTGTTAAGAACTCCCAGTGTTTACCTTTCCCTCACTGTAACTGTCATTTGTAAAACAGTGGCGTGCGTTGCACTTTGTTGCATGGAGATGGAAAATGTGGATGCCAGTGTAAACGTTCCTTTTGCTTTCAATCCATGGGTTTCAGAATTGTGAAAATTTAAGGCTGTTGCCATAGCGATTAACGATTTAAAAGTAACGCTTTGGGGTTGAATAATGGCGTCCCTTTTTGAAGCTATTGTGGAAAAAAAAACACTTTTGTTTGTTTGTACTGACAGGGAAGATGTTCAACCTTCTTGCAGTTTTTGTTACATGTCGGTTTGCTCTGTGTTTGCGTCTGAGATATATTAAGCATAAACATAAGACGTCTCAGTCCAGAAAAGTGCAGTACTAGGAACAGCAACGATACTGCACAGAACCCTCAAGCTCCCAGGCCTCTGGTAGAGGCTGAGACCACCTACAGAGGGTGAGGAAGAGATTTTTTCTTTTTCTTTTTTTATAAACGTGATTTGATTGAGCTTATAGTGATAGAATTACTTACATTTACAAATTTGTATTTGCAAATTAGATTAGATCTAAATTTGCATTTAGATCCCAGAGACATAGTTTGGACTCCCCTGCAGTAAACTATTGTTAATGGAATGGGAACTGTAATGTAAACCCAAAACTGTTGCATGCAGAGCTTTAGAGATCTTCTTGCATCACACTGCTACATCAATAGTTTGGACAACATGAGGATGGTAAAACAGTTAACAATAATTATTATAAATGGATACATAAAAATGATCAATCCAAGTAGAAACACTAGCATGTTATCACAAAAATGAGTCAAGTTTATGTCATAACCTTAGGTCTTTTATTTTTTAAATCCACAAAAGCGGAACCAGTTTTGATGGGGATTGCGTCCACAAACAATTCTCAATTTTACACTATAAAACATTAAACCGTGCAGCCTATATATTGCTGAATAAAAAGCAACAAATGCGTACGTATATCATCCATCCACAGTTTAGCCATACAATGCTAACACAAGCTGTCATTGTGTACACTGGCCCCATTATCACCTCCCCTGTGCTAACATGTTGATCTATTTGCAGCATAAGAGGCATGTGCTCCGTGTCAGGTGTGCCCCATCTCGAGACACCGCTATCACCGCTCGACCTCCCCTGACAACCATCCAATTATGTATATCACACGCTGCCTACTGTTTGCACTAGAAGTAATCAATATAGGATGTGGCTGAGTGCACATACATTTTGGCGGAACCAAATGCATGAAAAGTTAATCAGACTCTGGGAATCAAATATCAGAGAAGAACAAGTGGGCATGGCTGGTTTCTCCAACAGTGGGCGGGGCAAAGAGGAGGGGGTGGGGGGCTACGCTTAGCCCCTTTAAATGGAATGGGTGACAGGTGGGATAGCGTTTCATGAATAAATGTAAACATAGCATCGTGCAATTACGGCGCCTTGGTCATCGCCTTGGGTCTGGGCTAGGGGACGATGTAATGAAAACGCGTGGCAGCTTACTGGGGCGTTTAATTGTATATATAGGCTACGCTAGCGCTAAGGGTGAGCGGCGGCCTGTTGCGCATGGGAGCCTAAAGGGCCGTCAGTGGAAAATGTGATTCGCTTTAAACATGGCGTTTGGGTTATCGATCGCGGTGTGAGGTGCAGTCATCACCTGAACAGCAGCTGCAGATGGGTCCATTTAGGCGCGTCATGAGTCTAAGGGCCACAGTCGCAGAGGACACTAGAGCAAAGGACAGTTCAAATGGCACCAAAGGATTCAGGAGTCGTCAAATAAAGGAACTATACTATTCACTAGTCAGGGTGAAAGTGCCAATCCAGACACTGTTTAATTATCAAAAAGACCAAGACATTTTAACAATAAATATAGAAATACTTAAAAATAAACTAAAAAAATCAAAGCTATTTGTTGCAACATTCTCTCTAAAGATGTTCATTTTGTACTCAAACATACAGCACTATGTACCATTTACCTGTGATGGTGAACGATGGCGTATTTTGTGCTAAACAGGAAGGGCGTACATCATGTTGGAAGTAAATCAGATGCAATCTGCATGTTTATGCATATCTGTGTGGTATTAACAGCACCCATCTCAGAAGAGGCAGGTCTAAGCACAGCACAGTCCTATCTTTTCTATTACCCAGGTTAATCAATAATTCATGGGTCACAATAGCAGGCGGCGTGAGTGGGGGAGGGGGGACGCCCCAGACTCTGAGAACAAACCCACAAACAGGAAGAGGAAATGTGAGATGAAATACCTCTCTCAGTGGTCCAGCGAGGGCGGCCATATTGGGAGGCGATGAGCAGGACACACCAGCCCACCAGCTCTGCCCTGGACCAGCACCACTAATCCCCTTTGCTGTTCAAGCCAGTCCCTTCTAAATTCTAATATAGAAGGGTCTGGAATCAGCCCATAGAGCGTGAAAAACCTCTGTCCAAACTTGGGGCGGTCCAACCACAGCCACTAATTTTTTACATATGTCTCTCAAATGCAGAAGACGTCTCTAGAAAATTCTTGTAACAAAAAATATAATTCCTTTTACCTGAGGTAAATCACAGTTTGGTGTTGATTCTGCAGAAATCCACGATGTTTCTCAGTTTTCAGTGTTTATTTTGACACAAATGGACCATGCATCTCTCTGATTGGTTAATCTGCCTGTCAATCATGCCCTCTGAAATTGGGGAGACAGAATATGGTTCATCTTTGTAAAGTTTTGTCAAAGCTGGTTCAGGTTGCCCTGGTAATGTACCAGCAGCACCAGTCTGCTCTGTCTTGTACGATCAGCTCCACTCCACAGCATTACTCTCCACACGTGTGTGTAATGGCTCCTGACAGCACAGGCGTCCGGGCTGCATCTCCTCACATCTGCGGCACTAACACACTATCCATAAAACACCTCGACGTGCACCGCTCCTCGTATGAAGAAAGCTTTCTGATAGTATGCTAATCTGCACCATTACCGGCCCTGATTTACAATCACTTAAACAGCACACAGACACAGAAGCAGGCAGAGGCACAGCGCGGGGATAATAAAGAGTGTGGATCATTAGGGCTCTCTGTCTCTGTGTGTACATGTGTTTGTGTGTCGGTGTGTGTTTGTGTGCGCCGCCCGGATGCACTGGCATTTGGCTTAATTACTCACACATTTTAACATGAAAGAAACAGCAGAGAACAGGGGAGCTACGGAGTTCTTTATAGTAAGACTCCACTGATACTACCTGTGTGTCTCTATTATGTACACTACACCGCAAGGCTTTTTATTATCTCCTCACTGGACATATCAAAGAGTCCTACCAACTTAAGGTAAAAACATTATTATTATTATTATTATTATTATAATGAAGGTATGGCACAGTGTCATTGGAGTTTAAGATGAGGGTTACACCAGAGGTTTTCTGGTTTGATTACCTATATCATCTACTAGTTACTGAACTGGCTAATTGCGATAGGAAGGGCATCTGGCATAAGATCATGAGATTTGTTGCAGCCGTCCAGACCAGTGTATTCTAGTTCAAATACCTGCCACACCATCCTCCTGCAACTCTCACAAGTGACCACTGTCAGCTGTCTTTTCATGATGCATTCACTGGACATTGGAAAGGGGCAGACGTTCGGACATATCTCTTGTTTGTATTTAAAAGGGGAGGAGCTTGATCTTGCGGGTTCCGACAGTGGGCGGAGCTTTTGCCCTCCACATGCACATCTCCTCGGTGTTTACGTGTTGCAAACCACTGCCTGGGAGAGTAACACCTCGTTTTCCGGCACTTTTCTACATGTTAAGCCCGGGAATGGCATCAATATTTCATAACAGGCGGCGTTTTGGAGCACACAGAACGAACGGGCCGGCGATAAACAGTGGCGTATTAATAATGCAGAGCGGTGACACTGACCTTATTTTAAGCCTTTCAACCTCAGCTGATATTTTGATGCACGGTGCCCCGCTACTCCCCGCCACACGGCACACGGGAGGGTTTTGACGTGGCGTTCAAAGACGAGTGGGGAAAGATACACTTCCTGGTTGACAGAGGTTACATCAGTGCCGAAACCACCTAAAGACATTAGCAAAAACACGGTAGATTTGAGCTGCCTGAGTTTTTTTTTTTTCTTCTTTTGCTGGGTTGAAAAATCTCTCTTTATTTCCGCGGAAACACTGTGAATGTTAAGTGTCGGCTTGACAAGTGCGGCTGACAGCTGAGCACATGCCTTGAAGGTGAACTGTGAGAGATTGTCCACGGGCTGAATAGGGTTAAATACCGGTGTTGTTTATGCAAAGAGCCCTGCGGTAGGATCGAATTTCGCAGGGAGAGTTTCTTCTGAGTTTTTGGGTCGATCAGTCTGCTACCGTCACAGATATGGATGGTGAGGGTTGCCAGGTCACACGAATCTCCGCCCATTTCAACGTAAAGTTAAACCAACCCCAAAATGAACAAATGTGCCAGAAGCACACGCGATTTGAAATAAAACAACACATTTAAAGCCATAGTTTGACATAAAACTTTACTATCTCAATGGAGAATGTTCCGAAATATGTTTTAACTTTCTATTTCCGTGGAATCAAGCAGGTGACGTGCAACCTCCAGAAAATTACATACTGTACCTTTATCAATATTTTACATTTTTAAAACGTATTATGGAAAGCTGCAATGGCTACTTGTTATTTTAGTGAAAGGTATTTTTGATTGATGAGTATTCATTCAATTCAACCATTTTATAATTCTGTTACCTCATCAAAAAACAGGAGTGGAAAGTGGAAATTGGATATAGAGCTTTCTTCTTATTTTTTCAAGCAATAAAACATAAAACTACCAAACTATTCATATTGTAGCGTTTTGCTGTAAGGAAACATGCAATACAATTTCTTCTGGTTCTGGTATTTTCTGAAGACAAGGGCCACTGTAGACCATAACCCTACGCCAAAACAAGAGCCGAACAACAGCAGTCTCAACTCACTAGAGCCATTCTCCTAAACAGACCAGGAACTCACCTATAGAACCTTCACATCAACTTGTCGGCATAGCAACTAAGTGTCACATACAAAAGCAGGTTCATCAACAACAACACATAAACACATACAGTACAAGAACAACAAAAGGAGTCAACTCTGAACTAAACACAAAACAGATTATTACAATATGTTTCTTAGAAAAATGCGTAATTTAGCTTATAGGCCCCTTCACCAAAAGTATAAATAGATCATCACAATTAATAGCCTATTGTAGGTCTATTGACTCAGCTAACAAACTCAAGTGTGAACAGAAACTAAAAGCAAATAGGTGTGTTAGTCTCAGTGTAGCTAGCTCCTCCCTTCAGCTAGATATAAGGCAGTGTCCACAGTAATCTGACCAGAACTGAAGAAGCAGCTTGGATGAGCAGCCAAACGTCTTCACTCTACATTACATTACCTGTGTTTTTGTCAAGCCATGTTTCGGTTAAAAACGTAAAGTCAAGATTAAAAGAAGAAATAAAATGATTAATTAAAATTGATTTGTTACATAAAGATCTGACATTGAGCACAGCTAGTTTGAGATTAGTTTCAGTTGGACTGGATGTTAGCTTCTTACAGGGAATGTGAACTAAATGTCTCTGATTGGACAGTCTAACTGCCCTTCTGTTCATCAGTCTACGTGGTGTAACTGCAGATATAGCTCCATCACAGGGCCTCAGCCTGATATTATCTTTATCATGACTGTACGTCCTGGGACAGCAGAGGCCCTGTGTGTCCTGGCTCTTGGTAATAACAGCTCTGAGGGAAGGCAGGGAAGGGCGAGCAGGGGGAGTCTGGGAAGAGTTGAGCATAGTTGATGACAGAACTCTTGATGGTGCTACATTAGGTTTGAGGGGAGCCATCTCAAGAGTGCAGGCTACATACAGTTTCTTTAAATCACAACACAGTGAAATCTATTGCCTTTGGTAACACCTACCCAGCTTAAAGTCTCTGAAAAATTGTAATAATTATATTTTAAATTTAAATATTAAAAGTGCACTGTGTAACTTTTTGAGGTACGCCACCTACTTCTCTAAATGGAGATGTTATGGTTATGCCTATAATATTCCATAGTATGGTAGTATTAAATATAGCTATCCAATCTAGTGTTTATCTAGTGTTGCTAAAAAATACCTTGAAAACATGCATTCTTACTGTGACCTAACCTGTTGTCTCCATATATCTACTTTTAATGCCATACAGTGGAACATTTTAGGGAAAAACGATATGTCTCATATGTTACATAATGCACCTTTAATTTTAGACCATGTGAGGTCTAAAATTAGCCCCCCGATTATTTTCATTTGATGTTATTATTTAAGTTATGTACTACTCTACATTAGGTCTTTGTACACTACTAAGTACATTGTACATAGTAGTATACAATGTACTTAGTATACTACTAATTCCTTAGTATATTACTAATTAAGTAGTATACTACTAATTACTAATTACTATTACTCATCCAAAAAGAGGCTGAAGCGTTGTGCACATTACAAAGAGCATTGTTCTGTGTTCTTTGTTCCTGTTCCACTGTGTATTTACACAGATCACTTTCAAACACAAACACTGTCTGTTTGAGTCTTCTGGGCGTGCACTGTGGGTAATTGAGTCCGCACAGGTCCGGCTCACTGTAAACACTGCTGTCCTGTACAGCTTAAAGATTATAGTTTCAGAGAACAGTGAATTTTAAATGTAAGTGATTTTAATGCTAAAATACATATTTTAAATATTATATTATAGATGTACAAAATATTTAAAGCCATTATTTGAAAATGCTATTGACTTTTTCTAGTGGAGAATTCACTACCTGCTTATATGGAGTTGTTATTGATGTTATTCACTGTTAGCGTCACTACTTCCTGTCCAGTTTTATCTCTATGAGGTTTTTGCAGAGTCACACTAAAATGATTAAATATTTAAAGATGAGGCAGTGGACAGGGAGCTGTGGGTGGATGTGGACAACATGTTAAACACTACACAAATAAAATGAATACTTCACCAGAGACACTTCTGTGTTTATAACAAGAGATGTTTGTGTCCCAGTGCTAATGCTAATTTGAGGCATAATAAGTATTCTACATTTAAAAAGAATTGGGTCGCCTTTATTTTAATTCATTTGAATTTTAATAGGTTGTTTATTGTATATTTTATGCTTTTAATAAAAGTTAGCATAAGCTTAATTGCTGGTGTGCTGCTGATGACCCTACACCAGAAAAGTTACATAATGCACCTTTAAAATTGTAGTTGTAGATGGTGAACAAAGGATAACATGTTTTTTTCTAATCTAAAGCATAAATCAGATTTTTAGCTGTCACTCATTTTACCATCACATAAAGTGATGTAAAGCTATGAACATGTACTATGTTCATGTTCATAGCACTGTAAGCCAAAGTCACAGGTTTGATCTCCTCTGCAACTGTTGCTGTGTCAATGAGCCAGACACTTCCTTGCCTCAGTGTCTGTGTACAAAGGTACAAATGTGTATTAAAACATTAATACATTGTAATAACAGAATGCAAGAGTTCAACCACACACATTCTATCCAAGAATCCTCATACTTTGCATCCAACTCCACAACCTGTTTCTTCTCTAAGGCCGTTCAAAAATAATTAAATAAAAATAAACAAAGCATTTTAGAATATCTGTCCAACTCTATGAGAAGTTCTTTTTCGCTCATTCATATATGAGCGCTTGACCTTTTAACCACCAACAGAAAAAAAAAAAAATGTGAGTACAGTTAATAAAATATTCCAGTCTCTGTGGCCACTGGTGCCAACATTTACACAGGTGACAAGCCATGACAAAGTCCCATCTGCCAGGGGCCCTTACAGTAACCGCTATAACAACCAACCAGTAAAAAGTGTGAATAATGAATGCTCCATCTCTTACCATAGGGGCCCTGGGTCGCACTGCTAAACTATTTAAGGTGCCTTGTTGATGGGGGCTCGTTGTAGCTGTGGGCTTGTAGAAATTCTCAGTAGAGTTTTGGCCTGACAATACACAACAGTTTAATACTTGATCTAATCCCTGCCAGGAGGTGAGTGCAAACAGCAACCTCGTGCAGATGTTGGCCTCCAATAATCTATCCATAATTGATGAAACAGGGAGGTCAGATGTAACAGCGGCTACTGCCATTCCAGCTACAAATAAATGGGTATTGACGAAACGAGGCAGCGTCATGGTGGTGGTGGTGGCACTGGGCTGCGAGGAGGGGTACGGGACAGAGAGGGGTACGAGGAGGAAGAGAGGAGAGGGGAAGAGGGAGGAATTTGTAGAAGTGAGGGAGGGCAGAGAGGAGCAGGAGGAGAGAGAACAAGGAAAGAGAGAGAAGGTAGCAGGGTGGAGAGAGAGTGGAGAGTGGAGGATGAGAGAGGTGGGGGAGGTGGGAGCAGGAGAGACGAGGGAGGAGAGAGAGGGGAAGAGAGCAGGTGGGAACGGGAAGGGGAGAGAAGAGGATGCGAGAGAGGAGGTGAAAGGAGGGAGGGGAGAGAGGAGGAAAAGAGAGGGGAGAGAAGGGGGAGAGAGGTGAGGAGGGAGCATGAGAGAGGAGTAGGGAGGGGTGAGTAGAAGGGAGGGAGGGCAGAGAGGAGCAGGAGAGAGAACAAGGAAAGAGAGAGAAGGTGGCAGGGTGGAGGAAGAGTGGAGGATGAGAGAGGTGAGGGGAGGTGGGAGCAGGAGAGAGGAGGAAGGAGAGAGAGAGAAGATAGCAAAAGAAGAGAGAGCAAGGGGAGCGAGAGGGTGGAGAAAGGAAAGGAGAGAGTGCAGCTGGGAGGAGGGAGGGGGAGAGAGGTGAGGAGAGGAAGGAGCAGGAGAGAGGAGGAGGGGAGAGGAGCAGGGGGAGAGAGAAAAAGGAATGAGAGAGAAGGTGGCAGGGTGGAGAGAGAGGAGGGGAGGGGAAGGGAGAGAGGAAGATGGGAGAAAGGAAGAAGGGAGAGGAAGGGGAGAGGAGCAGGAGAAGAGAGAACAAGGGAGAAGAGAGAAGGGTGGAGGGTGGAGAGAGGAGGGGAGGGGAGAGTGCAGCTGAGAGGAGGGAGGGGAGAGAGGAGGAGAGAGGTGAGGGTAGGAGAGAGCAGAAGACGGAAGAGAGGAAGAAGGGAGAGAGGAAGGGGGGAGGAGAGAGGCGGAGGGGAGAGAGGGGGAGGGAGGAGCAAAGAATAATAAAGAGAGAGGGTAGAGGAGGAGGAGACAAAAGGAGGGAGAGAGCAGGAGGAGGGAGATTGAGGAGGCGAGAATAAAGCCGAGAGAGGGAGGGAGGAGAGAGAAAGTGAGAGGAGTGGGGAAGACGAGGCAAGAGCAGCGAGGAGAGAGCAAGAAGGAGTGAGAAGGAATGAGAAGATGACAGGAGGGAGGAGAGAGCAAGAGGGAGGAGGCAGTGAGGACATTGGCTCATGGTTGAGAGTGTTTGCCAAATACATAAATAAACCAAGTACATTCTATTCAACACTGTGACACATTATCCCTTTTTCTATTCATTTAAACAGGCACATAGCGATTTGTCTTGTTTTTACACCTGACCGCCTGAAAAACCCAAGACCCTCCCGTTAGTGAGCAAACACTTAACCCACTGCGCCACTAGCATCAAAACAGATAAGTGAGTGTTTTTATAATGCATCCATCCCGTGCCTGTGCCGGTGACAGCTCGGGGCCCGCCGGGATTGGTCA